>JAJIBD010002959.1:0-173170 GCA_021461705.1 Cryptotis parvus
GACTTGAATCCATAAAGTACATTGAAGAAAATATAGGAAAAACCCTCCATGACATTGAAGCTAAAGGCATCTTCAAAGATGAAACATCACTAACAAAGCAACTAGAAGAAAAGATAAACATATGGGACTACATGAAACTAAAAAGCTTCTGCACCTCAAAAGAAACAGTGACTAAGATACAAAAGCAGTCCACAGAATGGGAAAGAATATTCACCCAATACACATCTGATAAGGGGTTAATATCCAGGATATATCAGGCACTGGTAGAACTTTACAAGAAGAAAACAAACAACCCCATCAAAAAATGGGGAGAAGAAATGAACAGAAACTTCAGCAAGGAAGAAATTGAATGGCCAAAAAACATATGAAAAAATGATCATCATCACTAATCATCAGAGAGATGCAAATCAAAACAACAATGAGATACCACTTTACACCACAGAGACTGGCACACATTCAAAAGAACAAGAACAACAAGTGCTGGCGTGGGTGTGGGGAAAAGGGGACACTCATCCATTGTTGGTGGGAATGCCGGCTGGTACAGCCTTTCTGGAAAACAATATGGACTTTCCTCCAAAGACTAGAAATTGAACTCCCATTTGACTCAGCGATACTACTCCTGGGAATCTACTCTGGGAAGCCAAAAATACGCAGCGGAAACACCATCCCTACTTTTATGTTCATAGCAGCATTATTCACAATAGCCAGAATCTGGAAGCAACCAGAGTGCCCGAAAAATCGATGACTGGATAAAAAGCTTTGGTACATCTACACAATGGAATACTATGCAGCTGTTAGGAAAAATGAAGTTATAAAATTTGCCTACAAATGGATGGACATGGAGAAGATTATGTTGAGCGAAATTAGCCAGAAGGAGAGAGACAGATACAGAATGACTGCATTTATCTGCATAACATAAATATATAGGTACATATTATAATACCAATATCCAAGATCAAATGAAACATATATCAGGAGGTCCTGTCAAAGGTGGAAATTATCACAAATGTGTGGGATTCAGAGGCTAGGTAAGACAGAAATGGAACAGTGTGCTGACAATTGTTGAGGGTACTAATGCCAACCTAGAACTGAGCATTAAATAGAGGCAAAAAGATAAAAGAAAAAAAAAAATAAAGAAAGAAAGAAAGAAAGAAAGAAAGAAAGAAAGAAAGAAAGAAAGAAAGAAAGAAAGAAAGAAAGAAAAGAAAGAAAGAAAGAAAGAAAGAAAGAAAGAAAGAAAGAGAAAGAAAGAAAGAAAGAAAGAAAGAAAGAAAAGAAAGAAAGAAAGAAAGAAAGAAAGAAAGAAAGAAAGAAAGAAAGAAAAAGAAAATACGCAGAAATAAGCCAGCATTATGAGCCTGTATTTGCTTCTGTCTTTAATGGATTTTCCCTTACACCCCAAATAGGCTGGGTCACATGCCATCGCGAGAGAGATAACTGTAAAATGGGTTTAACTTCTGAGATCTTGAAATAGGACTGACTGAACTTCCCCACCACTAAATCAATCGTAAATCCCTGGGTGCCTCTCGAGGAATCCCTCACCAACACACACACACACACACACACACACACACACACACACACACACACACACACACACAGTGGAGAGAGGAGCATGTCCTGACTCTGCCATGTGCTTTTCACACACACACAGTGGAGAGAGGAGCATGTCCTGACTCTGCCATGTGCTTTTCACAATTAGGAGCTCAATCAGAACCTATTACCTGTCTCACCTATTAATAGCTGAGGGGGAAAAAAAGGCATACAAAATACTATCAGTGACATGAGCCATCCCTTCTTCATTAGCTTCCTTCTTCTCTTATTTTTTGCACTAATGTGTCCTAAGAGAATTGTGATAGATCTAGGCAGCAATCAAGTTCAGATTTTATCAATAATCAGCAGATGTTCTCTTAGGGAAAGGCACAGGCCTGAGCTCATATCCTTTAGGGAGGGTCGGTATTTGCCTTACCTCAAAAGGCAGCACAGTGATGGAGAAAGCTGGAAATTTTGCTGTTATCAAAATATCCACAAGGTGGTGCTAGATTCCAGCCTCAGAGTCCATTGTGAGTTTATTGTGATTCGGTGATCTTAGAGGAGTATCTTTCAAATTATGGTTTATAACTTAATTATCCTATGGATTTAATTCTGTAGATCATTAGCCCACTTTTTAACTTCCCAGTATAAAATATCGAAGGGCATTGCATTTAGCAAGGGTAGCATTAGGGAAAAGTTTTCTTTCAGCAACACATAAATAATATGTAATACATGCAGGGTAAAGTACTAAGCTTTTGTTTTTAATATGATTTATAGAAAAAATAGTTGAGAACAATTCCCTCAGAGGGTAATAGATCACATGCACAAGGATATCCCTGAATTTTGATAGAAAAAAAACAGGCTTGTTTTTCCCTCTGGTAAAAGATGAAACTAGGGCAAAGTCTGAGTTCAACTCCAGCCTGGGAAGAAAGATGAGTACAAGGCAAAGTTCTTAATGGCTGTAAATTAAAAATTAATTAATTTGCTTTTCTTTCATCCAGAAAACCCTAAACCCTGGCTTCTGAGCAAGGCTGTCAATGAGGGAGGGAGGGAAGGAAGAAAGGAAGGGAGGAAGGGAGGAAGGGAGGAAGGGAGGGAGGGAGGGAGGGAGAAAAGAAGAAGGAAGGAAGGGAAGGAAGGAAGGAAGGAAGGAAGGAAGGAAGGAAGGAAAGGAAGGAAGGAAGGAAGGAAAGGAAGGAAGGAAGGAAGGAAGGAAGGAAGGGAAGGAAGGAAGGAAGGAAGGAAGGAAGGAAGGAAGGAAGGAAGGAAGGAAGGAAGGGAAGGAAGGAAGGAAGGAAGGAAGGAAGGAAGGAAGGAAGGAAGGAAGGAAGGGAGAGAGGGAGGGAGAGGTATGTGCTGAAAGAAAGCAGAAAAATCACATGTCTGTAAATTATGCGGGGTGGGGGGGTGAATCAACCAAGTAAAGCCAAGAGGATCTCAGGTCAAAGAATTTGCCCAAATACTTGCCAATCAGAGAAAGCTCCAGCATTTCCTCTTTTGATTTCTACACAAAATTTGCTCTGTTTTCAGAGATCTTTGCCTTTTACTGAAATGCAGTTAGCTATGGCTGGTTTTCAGGTTTTGAAAAATATCATGGGCTGAAGCACCTGGGGGTTAGGGGCTTCTCCTCTTCTCTGCACCAACCCTGAGAAGCTGGGGAAACTGCAGAGCTCGTGAGGCCCAGGTAGCACAAGAAAAGAGAGCTGGTGCTCTCAGGGCACAGACTTTTAAACTCAGAAAAGGTTTAAGGGACTGCTCCAGTTCAACCCCCCACTCTTTATGGCAGTGCAGAGCAGAGCAGAGCAAGCCATTTAAAGTCACATGCATGGTTAGAGATGCAGTTGGCATGAAAACCCACACTCCCAGCCCCAGCTACTTCTCCTCTACTTGAGATTGCTTTCCAGATGGGGATCACTCTGCCTTCAAATGATGGTTTTTAAATCTGAGGTTTTTTTAAGTGCATAAATTTTTTGATCCCTTTCTTGCTCTAGCTCTCAATTTTTACTTGACAAGGAATTTGGAGGGAGGTTATTCTCTTTTTTATTTCTTTGGGGGCCTACAGTGGATGATGAAACCCACAACCTCACACATGCCAGGGAATTCTCTAGAGCTGAGGCCACACCCAGTGGTAGTCAGAAGCTACTCCTGGCTCAGTGCTCCTGGGTTACGTCTGACAGAGGCTGGGGGACCGTGGGTCTCAAACGTAGGCCCAGCGTTTTATAGAGCCCAACGACCTCTCTCTCCAACCCCAACAGAAAATTTTTCACTCTTATAATTTATTTAGTCTTAAAGTCCTTATTATTTGCTGAACAAAGCAGGAAATGGTCATCAACACACTTTGAAACTGTCTCCACACTCATCTCCTGTGTGCCTGTGGTCCTCGGAGTCTGCACCTGTTGCTGCTGAGGCCAGGTAGTGTGGGAGCAAGTCTGAGTTCTCGCCTCTCCCCCCCCCTGTTTTCCCTGGATGTTGCTTTATTGTATGTTGGAATGAAACTTTTATTCAAATTGTAATGTGGGGGACCACGCAGAAGGTAAGCTGCTTGCCTTGCTCATGGCTGTCCCGGGTCAGATCTCTGGCATCCCAGAAGGTCCCCAGGTTTTGTCAGGAGTGATCCCTGGGTAATATATTGTTGCATGTGGCCTTCAAATAAAGTCCCTACACACACAAAACAAATGGGATTTTTTTTTTAAGCTTGGTATTTTGTAGAAGAAATCACTTAGAGTTGCAAAGTAGACACAGTTTTCTGCATGGTGAGCAAAACACAAACTGTATGCATAAGAAAAAAAATTCCAATGATATATATTTAGAGACTAAGGTTCCTTTATTCACTTATCAGTTTAAATCACATTACAACAGCAACTCTTCTTGCTAAGAATTAACATATTTATTTCATCTGATTTGCCAGATTGTGCTTATTCTTGCGCTTATAGCCTGTGTTCAGCAGTGCAGGCCTCAGCTCGCCTGGGAAGTGCAAGCACCTCAGACACAGCCTCCAGCACTCCTGTCTGTGGAGGCCTCACTCAAAATCCTGTATGCTTTGGAAACCTAGCAAAACCATCCAGAAATTATGATAGGCGTTTTGTTTGTTTGTTTTGAGGTTAGGTTTCTGTATTGTCTTTATCACTGTCCCTCGAGGTTACAGATGTGGCTGTGGTGCCCACCTGCATTGGCAGATGGCAGACAGGAGACAGGCTTGTATACACACCCAGAGCTTTGCCATGTGGGCCCCTGTATGGTTGATGGTCTGACATAGAAAAAAAGACTAAGATGAACCCAGAGCCATGGCAGAGCCTGGCAAGCTACCCATGGTGTATTCAATATGCCAAAAACAGTAACAATAATGCACCTCATTCCCAACAAATTGGGACGTTACTGGAGCCCACTTGAGCAAATCAATGAACATTGGGAAGACAGTGACAGTGAAAGGGGGAGAAGGGAAGAAACCTCGTACATTGTAGACGTTCAGTAATGAGACTGGTTGGCTTGGGGCAGTCGAAACTCTTATTTTGCACAACTAAACAAAACAGACTCTATCAACTTGATTTGTTTCATTCTTTATTCTCTCCAAAGATGCAATGGTGGGCTGGAGGGTTGACTCTACCCACTGCCCCCCACTGACCCATCCATGCCCTTGACAATCTGAATATAACCAGAGGTAAGTGATTTAGAAGGAAAGAGATTCTAATGGAAACATATACAATGAGACTGTGTGGAAGATTCTGAAGGATTGCGGGAATCTTTTGAAGAACAAGGACATGGAATTACTCGAGCTGTCTGGGCTGTCGACATACAGCACAGCACTTCTTAAATTGACTTCAGATACCTGATTAACATGGGCATGAATCAGACCTCTACTTGTGCATTAGCTGCTCAGGACTATGGGTTGTAATTTGCTTATCAACGTGTTTGCAAATCAGTTTTAATCATCATCCCCAATGTATGCAGTGTTCTTCCCAAGGTCATCCCCAAGGAATCACAGCGCCATCATCCGCTTCTGATGGATGTACTCCTCGCCCAGAGATGCTCTGTGCAGGGGACCCAGGAAGGCACAGTAGTCCCATCAGGAGCTGCATCTTCAGACTCTCTGAGACCAGGGGTTGGCAGTTCTCCGAAACAGCTGTGATGCACTAGGAAGGAACAATAGAAAAATTCACGCTGTGTCCCTCCCCTAGTACCTTCTCACATACACGCTCCCAAAACAGCACCTCTTCCTGCCTTGGAGGTTCTTTTCAATGCAGCCTAACTCAGGCAGGATCTGGGGTTCACCACATGGTCATGGCCCTTCTCTTGAAGCCCCCTTGCAAATCTCCAAAGCCTAACATATTTGGAGAGCCAGAAGCTCAAGCACGCCTACAGTGGGGAATCTAAGTCATTGATAAGGGTTGCAATGTAGCAGGGGCTGGGATTAAATCCCGTGCTTCTGGTCTGAGAGATAATACAGGGATTAAGGCACTTGCCTTGCACATGGCTGACCCCAGTTCAATCCCCTCTCTGAATATGGTCCCCTGAGCACCATCAGGAGTGATCCCTGAGCACCATCATGGACCAAAGCCCAACAAAATAGAATAATATTCTTGCTTTGGATCTAGGGTCTGTGGGTGGGGGAGCAGATCATGCATGAAATCCTCTTCAGGTGGGGGCCAAGTCATGTGACCACCTCCTCTCTGAGAATGGAGTTTGGTAACTGTCAGCAGGGACCACCAAGGGGATTTTGGAACAGCAACACATTGTGTTCTCAACCCAAAGCTCACCCGGTGAGCAGCCCCAGAGGTGGCCTGAGTTAAGACCCCTTGCTCCAGTCTCAGGGTCTGTGGTCTGGACGGCACATTCACTTTGCCCTCAAGGTTGTTGGTGAGGAGGGAGTGAGCCTCCCTATCCCTGAAACGCTCTGGGTCTCTGAGGCCTTGCTTGGTCTCTAAATCCAAAAGGTCTCTCAAGTTCCTATCAACACCCAGGAGGAGCGCCAAGAGACCCAGCATGGCCCCAGGAAAGACCAGCTCTACAGACTCGGCTGAGCTGTCTGCTGCAGAAGGCAGCCTCAGACTCGGAATGCATGAAGTGCCTAAATTCTAAGACTGGCTAGAGGGGAGGTTCTAGCAGGGACAGAAGCTGTTTCTCCGGGCATGTTCTTATATTGGCTGGGGCTGTGCACTCCAAGCTCCACGAGGCTGCTCCAGACCAGGAAAGTCACCTGAGCAACCCAGAGCTTCCTGCTCCGTGCTCCCTAGAGCAATCACAATGCTCACATTGCACCCATCTGCTCTCTCCTGCTGCTTCGCCCCACCCCCCTCTCTATCCCTCTTACAGCGTCTTCTACAGAGCAGATGGACAGCACAAAAGGTCCCAAAAGGCCAGCACAGGACTCAAGATTAGGTTCTGCTGGAGTTCTGCCCCTCAAATACTGAATCCAGCACATCACACAGCCGTCCCTGGTAGGGGCAGCCTACTTCAGGCAGCCTCTGGTTATTCTCCTGTAAACTGGGAGGGTACCTATATGCAGAGCAAGAGGGAAAGGGGACACTGCCCACAGGTAACCAGGGAGCCCAACCTCACAGGTTCCCGCAGCAATGTACCCTCCGGCCTACTTGCCCATGCCCTAGACCTGACCCTGAGGCACACAGAACAGAAGGAGTCAGACAGACACTCTACCAGGTTAGTGAATTTGTCCTTGCAGGCATTTCGGATTTTCTCCGGCGTGGCAGGGCTATCAAGTTGGAAAAGTTCACTGGTGTGACAATCCTTGTGCTGAGCCTCGGGCTGCGCGGATGGCATCCTTGATGGCGAAGAAGATGGAGGAAGCCAGGAAGAGGGGGTGGCTCTCCGACAGCCTTGAGGGACAGGGTAGGTCAGGGGTGAGACTTGGGATACTCCATCACACAGGAAGGATGTCAGGGTGAGTCAAGTAGATCACCTAATCTCCTTTTAACTCATCTTTTTCATTTTAAATTTTAAAAAAAGTGGTGGTGCAGAGTTGTAGCACAGTTTTGTGACTGCCTGGGTTCAATCTATGGTACCCCCAAAAGGACACCCAAGCGCACCAGGAGTGATCCTTGAGTGCAAAGCCAGAGAGTAAGCTCTAAGAACCACAGCTGTGGCAAAAAAAAATTATTGTAGTTGTGGAAACTAACAGTATCAATAATGGGCCTCATTCCCAAAGAATGGAGATGTTACTGGCACCTGCTCTTGGGAACATTGCTACAATACCGTTAGCATTTACCATTTTGATGTACAAACCTACTGCACTTTCACCACCTAAAAATAAATGCCAAAATTCTTTAGCACCGTTCTTTTTTATTATTATTTTCATTTTCATTGTTTTGCTTTATATACACTTGCCTATATTTAAATATATATGCTTGCAATAGTACTGGCTTATACATGTCTTACTTAGCACCAGAGTATCAAATGAAGGGACGTCACCATTATCCCAAGTTCCCTTCCTCCCTACCCACTCCCACCACCTTAGATCACGATTCTATTGACAGGATAAATAAGGTTCTATCAGGCAGTTCATAAAAGTTCATAAATATAGAGGGAGTAATTGTGCTTGCACCCCCACCTAGAGGCATTTGACATAGTCACATAGATCAGATCCAATCCTCATTCAAAGAAGGTTTAAAGAAGTCAGGTCTCATTTACTAAAACACCAAGTTCAGGCATTGGAGAGAAGAACAAGGGTAGGACACTTGCCTTACACACAACTGATCTGTCCCTGGAGCCCCAGATGGTTTCCCCAACCCCTGTGAGGAGTGATCCCTGAGCACAGAGCCAGAAATAAGCTGCACTCAGGCACAGCCAGGTGTGTTCCAAAAACCAAAATTAATTAGTGAAGTAAATAAGTAATTAAATATCAAACTCAATGAGCTGAGGAGTTTCTCTTAATTGCTTATTTAAAAGAATTAATTACTCTTTGTCTGGACATGTTAGGTATTAATTCACATTTTAAGCTTATGATAGCAAGTTCTATAACTTCAGAAGTGTCTGACCACTCCATTTCAGGGAAAGGGTTACTATATTGTCATTTAACTCCTTTTGGATTTATGGTGTGACTTTTTTCTGGTCACACCTTGCAGGTAGGAAGCTTGCAAACTTATACTAAATGATGCTAGAAGTTCTATTCAGCTATAGGGCAAGCACTTCTGGCATGACCTTACCCCCTCTTCCCGGTCTGAGCATGAGTGAACAAAGCACTTGCCACTCCAGTGTCCGTTGTCAGCACCACTCTGGCTCACCTGCTGGGACCTACATGGTAGAATGCTTTCAGACTGAAGCTCGTTAGACACCCTCAGAGCACGGATCAGAGACCCCCAATTCAGGAGCACAGTGAGGCAGAACCCATTAAATCCCATTACTGAGGGTAACCGTATTTCCTGTATTAAATCTCACCTCCTTGGAGGTAGATCCCAGCAACCATATTTCCTACGGGCCCCTGATTCCCAGGCACAGTTTCAGGCTCACCAAGTCCTAAGCTCTGCTAGGAAAAGGGATGAAAGCAGGTGCCCAGAGACTGCCCATCCTGAGTGATGCCAAATGTCTTGGACCATGAGGCCATCACTAGGACCAGGTAACCCCTGGGGACCAAGGCCTTGAGACATGTGTGCGAGTAGGGGTGTAAGTAAGGGGCACAGCAAGGGACACCTCTCAAAGCACCCCCAGAGAAATTTATCAGCTCCTGGCTGGACAGCCTACTCCTCTCTTCCAGGAGAGCCTCTGAAGGCCCCCATCACCACTGGTCAGTCCCCTCGTCACCCTGGCCTCCGTGGTGCAGAGCATGGACACAGGCGACAGTACCTTGGAGGCATAGATGGCCTTCTTGTTGGGGCAGTCCCGAAGCAGAGACACCCGAACTCCGTGGGGATGCTGCCAAATGCAGGAATCTTGTAGGTGCCGGGGCCACGGGTGTGCAGGACCCCCTCTGGGGAGTAGTGCAGCTCCTCCAAGGTGAAGAGGCCGAGACCCTGCACAAAGGCCCCTCCACCTACAGGGACACAGAGATGTTCTGCTTGCCCACCCTCCTTTTCCCACCAATAGCTTCTGGGAATGGGCTCTGGAAAGTCACTGGGAGCAGTCCCTCTTCCCCTGACCTGGACCTGAACCCACCCCTCAGATTACCCTCCAGAACAGGCACAGGGAAGCCACTGATGTGGGAAGGGCAGGTTCAGACCCATCAGCCAAGCAGAAGGGCTGTGCTGTGACCACATCATTGGCCGCTGGGCCATAAAAGCTACTCCCTCTGGGCTGCCTCGAGGCCAGCCCACACCATGAAAATTCGGGACTTGGTGCAATGGTGTGTCTCAGGTCCTGCCTGTGTGCTGATTGGGACCAGGCACTTGTGAACAGCCCCACAAAACAGAGGATCAGCCTGGAGAGGGGTGCCCAGCCTTTGTCTCTCTACCCTGCCTTCCCGCTGGGATAAGGGTCCCCTCCCCCAAGGTCGCTTCTCCCTGTTCTAGAAAGGGTGGACCTGCCCACCCCTGTGGGCCCACATGTCCCTCTCCTAGCCTCCCTGCTCAGAATCAGGAGGAAGCACATATTCGGGGGTGGTGTGGGCGGCACAGGTCACCTCTGTGTCTCTTGACCTACCCCCTGTTCAGCCTGGAGTCTCCCCAGAACTGTTCCGTGAACTAATGACCAGTCTGATGGACACACCCTTTCTGACAGATGCCACCCCCACCCAACTTCATGGTTCCTCCCTCTCTTCTCCTCCCCTCCTCCTCCTCGCTAGGCCAAACACACTTCTATTTCTATTTGGAAGTAGAAATCTTTAGTGTTCACTCTTCTCTTTTGCTGGAATCTGGGTCTTTTGCCCCCGGTCCCTTCTCACTCCTGCACTAGGGAACATTTGCCCCCTGAAGTGCAGAAGCTGCACTAGCTGACAAAGGAATTACGGGATGAAGCTGTGACCCCAGCTCCACTGCTGGACAGTGATGCAGACTGGGTCATCTTGCAGTCCGTGTGCCTTCTCACCCTGCATGTACACAGGGCCACACATGCCTGTGCATATGGGAGCTGATATGTGCACGTGTGTACATGTGTACATGTGTGTGGTTGTGTTCTGTGTGCATTCCTGTTCACATGTGTATCTCTTGTGCTTGTGTGACCATGTGTACCTGTGTTGTAACTTTGTGTGTGGCACTGTGGGGTGGAATGTGCAGGCATGTATGTAGGTGTGGGCGTATGTTTATGCACACCCCCAATGTCTTCTGCTCATCATTTTGTTCTGGGAGGTCTGAGAGCTTTTCTTCAAGTCAGTTTGCAGACATTTACCTTCAGCCTGCAGAGGCAGGTGGACTCTCACCAAAATCCCGCTCTAAGGAAGATATATTTGATACCAGACCCCACTTACAAAACCACATTGGACATGACCCTAGGGGGCCTGAGGTAGCTGTGTCAGGGTTATCCAGCTCCATCTTGAGCTGCCTTACCTGCCCAATGTCGATGGCAGGGTTCAGACTGGAGCCCACGCCCATCACGATGTCTGTGCGCAGGTTCTAAAGCAGTTGGAGACATAAGCATATTTGAGAAGTGAGAGGGGTGTGGGGTGACAGCTAGATCTTGGGGCCCAGATGCTACTAGTGCCCAGTCAAGAATACTTCAGAAGGAATGGGGTGCTTCTCTATCTCCTTTGCTGTGGTCATTGCTAAAGTTCACTTTCTAAACATGAGGAGCTGGGGCCAGAGATACTGTAGACGGAAGGGCGTTTGCCTTACACAAGCTCATGAGCTCATGATGAATCTTACATTATTTTAATGACTGGAGAAAAATCAGAGGATAAATATGTGTTGATGCAGAAATGATATGAAATTGACTTGCAGCTAACATAAACCTCATGTCCTGTGGTTTTTTCCCCACTAACAGGGCTGAGTTGAGTCATGAAGTTAGAGTCTCTGTGGTCCAGAAAGAGTGTTCCTGCAAAGAGTGTCTCTGCAAAGACTTCTCATTAGGAGGTCTGCAAAGCCTAGTATTAGGTACTATTTTCCCCACCAGAAACCCTGTTTCTGCCATCTATTGGTATTTCTATATAGCTGTTTCTCTTCTCTGTTGCCCGTGAGAGCTAAGCTGTGCAAGCATCTTACCTTATGATCCCCCGGTTAGGCAATCGATCTCTACTTCAGAGCAAGCCACCCCATAGCTGAAGTAGTGGAAGGGGTTGCCTGAGTTGGTTTCAAAGCTATAGCCCAGGTTGGGTGTTCTGGGGAGGAGAGAGACAGTATTATGATGAACTAGTATTGTGATACTAGTCTGTGAGTCTACTATGAGACTCACAGACATGGGGCAGAGCTGCTACTGGCTCTCCCTCTGCCCAGCCACTCACGAGGTGCCCGGGAGGGATGGTAGGTTCTAACCCTGACCCGCCACCCCAGCAGAGCCTTGCAACAAGCCAGATGAACCCCCACTCCATGAGGGCCACCATTTTCCACATCCGACTTCCTCTGGTCAGAACTCTAGCCAGCAGACCAGCCTATCACAGCCCAGCTCATCAATAAATGCTGTATTTAGAGGTGACTACAAGAGTATGCCACCTGCACGGAAAGCCTGACAAGCTGCCTATGTCGTATTTGATATGCCAAATACCAGTAACAATTATATTAGGTCATTCCCATGAATGACCTAATATAATGTGCTGAGGAGCTGTGCTGGCTTCTGAGGTATTCACACAAGTTCACCTGTTCACAGGCTATTCACTGTTTTCAAGCTGAAAACCACCATGATGAACAACTACTGAATGTACACCCTTAAGCAGCCACTGGCACACCTCACCCCTCCTCTGCTAACTCCTTTGCAATGATTGGAGGGATGCTTCATAATGATCATACATTTAACATTCTCCCCATCAATGCTGAGCATCTTACATAATTCTAGGTTTGCACTGTGCGAGTGTGTTCTCACAGGCAGGTTTACATGTTTGGTGTCTCTGTGGCCTTGTAGACTGCATAGAAAGAATTTCGCTAGGAGGGCCAGAATCTGAATAAAAAATAGAATCAATGCAGGGCTGAGGAGAAACACTTCTGGGGAAAATCTCTATCTTTCTTTTAACATGGGGGTGGCGGAGGTCAGCTTTTGGGCTTTACTCAGTGGTGTTTGGGAATACCATGGGACGCTGTGGATCAAGCTAGAGTTGGCCTAATGAAAAACCAGTGCTTTAACCTGATCTCTGACTTCATCTGCCTCTGGGTTCTCCCTGACAAAACCCCAGATGCCAACAATGACATCAACAGAAAAAACCTTCTGAGAAAATCTGCACTCATTTTTATTGTGTAAGTCAAGTTCCCTGCAGTCTACAGGACACTGACAAATCCCAGTTTTTCCCAACAAATATAGTTGTATAGCTCCATACAATCACACAAAACTTTTTAAAGCATACACTGAGCAATGTTCTATCTCCATCAGTCTGCAAAAGAAAGGGTGATGGCTTCATTTCTCAAGATAGCTGAAGATTCCTGTGTATAGTCAACAGATTATCTTTCTATGGCTTATAAAGTAGGTGAATGAGACGCCCCCAACTCTCCCAACTTTGGTAAATATCACTTTAAATTCTACTCAATTCTGCCTTTTACAATCAGACTATGAGTTCTAAGTCCTTTGAATAGAAAGACTCCAGTAGTGCAAAGTAACACAACTGGGTAACTCAGAACCAGGCACCTTGAATATCAACATGAATGGTTGATCATTTTCTTTATCTATTGTAAAATGAAGAAGTCAGTTAAAAGAGAGTCCCTAATTTCCCCATGTGAAAGGTGTGGGGTGACAGCTAGATCTAAGGGGCCAGATACTACCTAGTTCCCAGAACAAGAAGGCAAGTCTTTAAGTATGGCAGCATTTCCTTCTGCTCTTTGGAACAGAAAGAGCAGAACTAGTGGAGTGATCCCATGGTCCTTAGAACTTGTGGATCAACCCCATGTTTTTTAAGTATCTTTCAAATGAAATTAGCAGAAGTCCATTGGAAGAGATGACATAAGTGTTTGGATGGGGCTGCTCCCTCCCTGACCGCAGACTGGCAGAATTCAGAGTGGAAGACACTGGAGGGTTGGGAGGACCACATAGTACAAGATGGATGAGGTTGGTACCACACTTACTTGTAAAACCCAGTAGCAGACAAGCTCACAGCATTCTGATAGGCTTCTGAGACCTAGGAAAGAAGACAGTCATCAGCAGGGGGTAAGTGTGATATCTGGAAACCCTGAACTGGCATGGAGATTTCATAAACGCATTTTCCTCCTCAAGGTGAATCTAGTCAACTTTTGACAAGTGACCTCCTTCTACCCTTTTCTTCCCTCTTTACCCCTGCACCAGATTCTCAGCATCCCACACTATTTCTTTGAGTTTCTCATGAAACCCCACTGTATTGGATACAAATGTTTGGGGTCCCACTCCTTTCTCACATACCATTCCCCCACCGTGCAACAATACTGGTGTTAGCTCCCAATCCTGTCTTCCCCATCTTCACTTTCAATTATATAGTCTTTCTGCTCTTATGCATCCAAAACCACTTACCTCAGCAACCAACCAAGGCAGTTTGTCTCTCTTTTTATTGGTTACTTCCTACGAAGGTCAGTGTAGTAGCAATTCTCTACATTGCTCAGTGGATTCTTAGTATGTTGATCTTGTTCTTATACTTTCTCATTAATTAAGCTGTTCCTCCATCATCCCATGTCTCTATACACCGTTTTTGTAACTAGCAAATTCCATTTATTGTTGATATAATTTACATCAGGATCATTGTCAAGTTCCAACTTCTTTTTTACATACCAATAATGTTCATATTATCCTCTAAGAATAATGCCAGTATTATCTTCATGGTATAGATGAGAAAACTAAGGGTTGCAGGAATATAGGGATCCTTATTACTCTCTCTACCTATCTACCCACCTACAAACCTACAATCTATCTGGGCCAAGTAGAAACAGAGATCATAATAGTGGTAAAGCATGTTTTTCAGCATAGAGCAGTCACTAAAGAGATCTGATGCCTGCAATCTTTGGGTCACACCCTAATGCTAAAAGTCTTTAGGGGTTTTGAACTCACAGAGTACACTGGAACATGTGGCCAATAGTTGAGGAAAAAGCATAGGTCAAGTGATGGGATTAATCACTTGATCACTTGAATCCGTTATTCATCGATTTGCTGGAGCGGGCACCAGTAACATTTCCATTGGACCCTATCACGTGCCAATGTAGCCCAATGGCATCTGATGGGATTAATATTGATTGAAAACTCCATGCTAAATTCCAAAAAATACAGCATCAGTTTAAGGTGTCGGTGTGATGTGACTTATCCACAAGGTCAGGCAGGTAAATAGAGGTCTTGGGAGACAGAGTCAAGCGAACAGGTCTAAGAGTTATTTTCTGGGAGTCTGTAGTGGACCAATTCACATTCTAGGTGCATATGAGCAGGTTTCTCCCACCCCCAGGTGGGGAAGCATAGATGCCATGCTCATCTTGCTGGCTTGGAGGGGTTCAGTCTCCCTTCTGAGAGCCCCTTCAGCCTCCGTAGAGGGTTTCTGAAAGTGGGCTTTGAGCCAGAATTTACATAAGCAAGCATTAGAGGCTCCATTTTATTCCTCATATGCACATTTCCTAAAACTGTTTCCCCCTTTGGTCATTTCCCTTTCTCTCAATCCCAAGAGATGATCTCGTGTTCTGAGAGTTTGATGTTAAACCAGGTTCAGTTATGGAGGGGATGAGGGAAAGAAAACAACAGAACCTATAAGGACCCTGTTGGACTTAATCTATTTCCCAAGAATTCCTCCTTCCCTTGGAGAAGAGCCAAGAACAGACCCTCTGGGAGGACTCTGCCAGGTGATGGTGCAGGCCCTGGAGAAGAAAGATGGCCTGAACATGTCACAAGGAACAGAACATCATCCCCAAGAAGTCATTAACCACTGACATAGCCTGAACACTCAATACAGAACTCCTCTTTCTCAGTCCAGCCTGCAATGGTACATTTCTTCTCATCTATTAATCCAACCAGTCATGTATAAAACTCTATCCCTGAACTGAAAATAAGATTGAGGGAGGAGACAGTTTGGGGTGGACATGAGTCCATATTCTCACATTGCTCACCATGTTCTCACATTGCTAGCCCCCTGAATAGACTATTTTTCCTCACATCAACTTTTGTCAAGACAAGTGTAAGACAAGTGGTTTGCCACCATAAGATCTCTCTGGCACCATATTTACTGTTTCTAGGCTTCTTTCTTCCCTGATTATATACCCACCTACAGCAGTCTATTTTAAGCCCAGGTATGTCTGATCCAGAGACTCAGATACACGGGGTAGAGCTGCTACCGGATCTCCCTATGCCCAGCTGATCATGAGACATCCAAGAAGGAAGGTGGTTCTAGCACTGGCCCACCACCCCAGCAGAGCCTCGCAAGAAGCCAGAGGACCCCCTACACTATGAAGGCCGCCATTTTCAACATCTGGACTCCACAGCTTGTCAGAGTTCCACCCAGCGGAAAAGATGATCTTTGCCTGGCTAGCACGGCTGCTTTGCGGCCATTGATTCATCAGATCAATGAGATGATTCATCAGATCATTGATTCATCAGATGAATCAATGAGATCAGAGACTACTACAAGAGTATCCCACCAGCATGGCAGAGCCTGGCAAGCAAGCTACCCGAGTCATATTTGATATGCCAAAAACCAGTAAGTTATAGACCTCATTCCCATGACTTGAAGGATTTGTTTGAGGCTCTTCATATTCCTGGAGTGAGCAAATGCACTTGGGCTACACTAGCATGTGACAGGACGTATGGAGATGTCACTGGTGCCCACTCAAGCAAATCGGTGAACAACAGGAAGACAAGTGATACAAGTGATACATCAACTCTTGTCTCTTGAAGTGCCCTTCAAGCAACGAGAACTCAAATTTGGATTTGGCAACATAGAGAACTGGGCTTATGTAAATCAGGACTTGTTGTCCACAATGGCATGAGTCTGTGACTAGTAGCCCAGTCCCACTCTCTCCCAGAGAGAATCTCAGTGTGTCCCAATTAAGGATAAGGGAAGAAGCCACAGAGGACAGTGCTCTGAGAGAAAAAAGTGAAGAAAGATTCTTCAGGTTAAATGGGATGTTGTGGGCAGGCCTGAATGGAACAAGACTTCACACTGACTTCTATGCAACCATTACTCCCACATCTTCTCCTCAGGCTCAGGGAAGCCCAATCCCCAGTTTCCACAGATCTGTCAAGGACCACAGCACTTCCTCCAGAGACTCTCCTCAATGCTGATACATCAAGGAAGGTTGAGCATCTACCTTGGGGATTATGTATTTACCCTGAGGATATCTCTTTACTGGTGTACTAGTATGTGAGCTCATGTTCCTACTCAGGCTTGGGTGGAGACTATGCTCAGATTCTCCCTCCTTCACCAAAAGGACATAGATGTGATCAGAC
Organism: Cryptotis parvus; assembly: GCA_021461705.1. NCBI lineage: Eukaryota > Metazoa > Chordata > Mammalia > Eulipotyphla > Soricidae > Cryptotis > Cryptotis parvus. The sequence continues at coordinate 16,936 of JAJIBD010002959.1, forward strand.
TTACCCAGTCTTTCCAGGAGCCTTTGGAATTATTTTTCTTGAAGGGCTCCAGCCTCTGGAGAATGGTCTGACACGCTGCCTATAAACACAAACCAGACACCTCAGTCCTCTATGTCCCCAGCCCAGGACATCCCAGGGATTCCATCAGGCTACTTCAGTAACTGTTCTGCTCATAAAACTAATCACATAGCCTCAGCTTCTCTCAGCAATAATCCAGCTCACATACAAAGGTCTCAGCCCCACCAAAGAGCACCATTAGCCTTTGACTAGAAGTAGCTCCTCATGCAAAGTACCAGTAAACAGGATTAAATGCTGGATGGGCTTCCATAGAAACATCCCTCTGCCCTCAGAGCCTGTGGTTTGAGGGCATGCCACATGGGAGGAAAAGAAAGAGGATGTGGCCTGGTTAACTCTATAACTGGATTCCATTTCTTTTCCACTGCCTCATGACTGATTCTAGTACCAAGAGTGTCTTCTCTCAACCACCCCCTTCTTCCCTTTAGCACCTCCCCTTCTTATGGGTTTTGATGAAAGTAATTTGAGTTCAGGATTGTCTCTTAACTCTGTCTGAAGGAACAGAATTCCCCAAACCACAAGAGTGAAAGGCAAGGTCACACTTCAGGAGCAGGCACGTAGCCATTTCAGCCTCCTTTCCCAGAGATTCACCAAGTTTCCCCAAGACTCCTTACTTTGACAGCTTCTCCGTTGATATCAGTGCTGACAGAGGCAGCGGTGGGAGAGGTGTTGGGTACTGTGTTTGTGCTGGTCTCGCTGATGTAGATCAGAGAGGTGGGTATTTTCAGAACCTTGCTGGCCACCTGTGCAAAGAGACAACGTCACCTTCCAAGGAAGGGTTTCTCCTGAGCCTCGGCTGCCTTCTTCCCAAGAAAGGAGTCATGATAACAGTTCAAAGTACAAATAAAGAAGTGTGCAAACTCTAATCCTTGAAGAGTGATAAGCCTCCAATCTACCTAAGTCTGAAACAATCCTTCATAGAGTAATTGAGTTGGATTTTTAAAATTCATAAATCTTATGATGAATGAAAGTACCCTTAAAGTGAACCCTGGCATTTAGCTGGAGAACATGAAGACAACAATTTGAACATGGAACATAAACATGAAACAAGATTGAACATGAATTCTATCTAAGTACCCACCATAAAAAGTGTGTGTATAGAGAAGCAATATCCATATTCTCTGTAGAATATTACATACTGTCAGAGCCTGGCAAGCTACCCATGTTTTATTTGTTATGTCAAAAACTAGTAACAATTATGGACCTCAATTCCTTGACCTGAAGAATAGTTTGAGACTCTTCCTGTCCCTGGAGCAAGCAGATGCCCTTGGGCTATACTTGCTTGCAACAGGATGTATGGAGATGTTACTGGATGAACAATGGGAAGACAGTGACAGTGACAGTGACATGCTAAAAGATGGGGCCCTGCCTTAGGTGGCAGCATGGATAACACTAAAGGTGATTTCAATTAGTGAAGCAAGTTAGAGAGTGAGCTACCTGTGGGTTCACTCCTCTGTGGAGACCATAAATAACCAAAACAAAGTGGCAAAATACAACAAAAATAACTTTTAGACTGTGGGAATTTTGGTGGTTCCCAGAGAGAAAGGGGAGGACGGGGAGTGGGAAGAATGTAGGAAGAGGCCAAATTTACAGTGCGACAGCACAAGCCAGACTCTAGCACCCTGGTACCAGCACCACCTCATGGCGAATGAGCTGCTTGTGCCATGTGACATGCCTACCTCACACCAGCTCTGAGCTCCAGCACCACCATCTTCACCTGAAGAGTCATCAGGTCAACCCTACCACATTGATGAAGAAACCAAGAGCAAGAAAAAATGGCGTGTCTAAAGCCACACTAACAAGCAGATGCAGGGTGCAAACCTCAGCCTGCTTCACCTTCTAGCATCTTCCACTGCCCTGTCTCACAGTCCCTCCCTCAGCAGGCCCTGTGGGGTAAGGACACTCAGCCTCAAGGCAACTCACCTGGACCATCTTGGTGTGCAGACCTTGGCCCATCTCCGTGCCCCCCGTGTGTCAGCAACACAGAACCATCTGTGTACACATGCACCAGGGCTCCAGCCTGGGGAAAGAGACACAGACATAAAACAAGGTATGGCTTAGGGCAACATAATGTGATTTAATGAGACATCCCATTGGCAGCAAATTTTCCTTTTCATTTTCTTCTTTGCCTACCCTCACCAGCCTAAGAGTAAAGTCAAATAACTTTGGCCACCCATAGGTGAAGGGGTAGATCAGCAAGCAGCAGGGGGACCCCAGATCTCCAACTCTTCTGTTGCTCTTCCTGTCCATGACACACTGAACCAATGGGGATGGACAGATTCAGCTTTGGTTTCACAACCGAGAGCTCTTCTAGTCAGCTTCTGACCTGTGACAGGGAAGTCTCCCACAGGACCACCAACAGGGCAAGGAGGCCTCTCCACAGAGAAAGACAACATTCAAAAAGGCAGTTACCTGATTCAGGAAGGAAAGGGTGAAGCTGATCCCAAACTTGGTAGGAATTATGGATAACCCTCTCTTTTTCCAGCAATTCTCCCTGAGAGATAAGAGTCAGTTTAACATTTTTTATGTACCAGGAGGCATTTCTCCACTCAACAGCTTTGTAAATTTGGAAAGAGAATGAAGTTGCCTGGAGTCCTTGAATTCAACTGCAGTGCCCACCCTCTTTTGCCCAGTTGTGTTGACAAAAGCTCTTGAGTACAGGATCCCCACTGGAATAGGGGTGTGAGAGTGGGAGAGAAGTCTCAACCTGAAATATAATCCCTGCTTTCCTGAATGGGTGAGAGTGCTCAGGTACACTGGAACTAGGAAAGTCCAAAGAAGGTGATAGCTGGCCAGTACCCCATCGATATTTCATATGGGTAACTTGACAGGGATGCCAATACCACTTTACAGATCATTAAACTGCGGTCCTGGGACATTGAGGTACACTGTGGCCAACCCAGAATACTCCTCCAACTATTAGCTGCACAGTGTGAATTCTATGGGAAAATTATTAGTATAGGGGGCCCATAACGTGTCGGGAGATAATGCCCTCCACTCCAGCCTTACTTGTTGAACTTTTCCACCTCACTGCGCCGAGCTTGGTACTGTGAGCTGGCCAGGCACTCCTCCCAGCACCTGGGCAAGGTGAACCCTTCCAGCTTCTGGTTGAAGTGAGTCAGGTCTCCTTCTTGGTACATATTCTTCTTCCGTACCTTCCCAAGAACACGGACCCTGAGGCCTTGCCAAAAGCAAGAGACCCAGAGTAGGGGGTGCAGGGAACCCAACCTCAATTCAGCTCTCAATCCCTCAAAAGGCACCTGCCTACCTATCTTCTATGCCCCTGGAGACACCAGGAAGCCCCCATCCTCTGGAAAGTGGTTGAACCCTGCTGATTTGTGCCACTAAATTCCCAACTCACTTCCTCAGCAGGCAGCCCACAGGTCACCGCGGCGTCACTCATCCAATACTCAGCAATGAGCATTCCTGGGGACCCCCAAAGCCCCGGAAGGCAGTGTTGGAGGGCAGGTTGGTCTTGACAATCGCCCAGTGCCCCGGATGTTGGGGATTTTATAGCAGTTGTCCATGTGAAATAGGGCACGTTCCATGATCTAAAGCAGAGAACATTGGATGGGAGCAAATAACACATTTGTTTCAAAGGGATCTCCAAGCTGCTCCCGTCATGGCCTTCCCATGGCATCCTCCTGACATTCTCTGGGTCCTCTGCTCACTCAGAACCTGTGGGAAAGCTCAGACTGGAAGCATGAATGCTCAACTCATATTTTCTAAGAGCACTAAGTTTCACACATCAACGGGGAATGCCCTTGGTACTTTGATACCATAGTTTGTTTAGTTAGTTGGTGGGTTTGTTTGGTTTGGTTTGGGGTTTTTTTTTGTATTTCAATTTTTAATTGAATCACCACGATTCAATTAAAGTTACATTGAATGATAGACCATTACAAAGCTGTTCATAATTGGGTTTCAGTCTTACAGTCTTCTAACACCCATCCCTCCACCAGTGCACATTTCCTAGTGGCACCAGTTTTTGAAAATAATTGAACATATTGTTCAAAATTCAAACATTACAGAAATGTGTGATATATAAGACAAATCTGTGTTCCTTTAATCACATCCGATGGCTGCTTAGTTGTGCATTCTTTTAGGTTATCCTGTGCCTGCCATCATACTCAGCACACACACACACACACACACACACACACACACACACTTGCTACACATCATGCTTATCAACTACTATCTTCAATCATTCCACACACTCTGGAACAAGGATCATCTCTAATCAGCGGTTACTGCAATGGTCTCAGTGCTAGAAAGAAACCCAGGACAGCAAGGGAAGGTGAGGCGTGATGCATGCCTGCAGATGCAGACAGTGGGGATGGGGTCTGCCCTCAGCCCCCAGGGAGAGTGGGGATTCTCCCACTTACACTCTGAGAGAGGTCCAAGGTGTTTCCCGCATTGCTGAAGTGCTCCACCTCGAGAGCCACGATCTTCCCAGTCTTCATGAAGCCAACCTGACAGAAACAGGGGCATTTCTCACTAGTAGCCCCCTCTGGTTCTCTCTTCTCTCTGCCCTGGGCCCTCTGAAGCCCACCTTGCCAGGCACTGCATACTGAAGCCAAGAGATGGTCACCCTTCCCCAAAGACACCCAAATTCCAGGGTCCCATTCCTGGACACCCTCTCCAAGTGCCTGGCTCTAGAAGGAGGAAGAAGCTGAAAAATCAGTAGAGAAAGACAGGAGTGGGGTGCAGGAGTTATTGGGAAGCTCCTGCAGCTTCTGGCTGCCACGAAGAGGCTCTGCTCTATTGGAGCTGAATGTCCAAGTACCCCCTACTTTCTTCCATAACCCTAGAAACAAGTACACTAGTCATATCCTCAGCCAGGAAACTGGGACTTTATCTGATATTCAAAATCTGGGAATAAGAGAAATCCTTCCCCATGTTTCAGTCCTAAGAGGCAGAGACAGAGACAGAATCCCTTGGGGAGGTAACTCCGAGAACAGGCAGTAAAGGTTACACGGGAGATATGCAAAAGCATGTCAGAGGGAAGGAGCTTCCAGTGACGGAGCTTCACAAGGGCTGTGGGTTCTGCTGTCAAGTGCAGGAGAGGGTTGGGGCCACAGGACCTTGTCAGTCAGAGACCCTCCAGAAAAGGACAGTGCTACAAAGGGTTTGGGCAGTGCCTGTCCACCTGGGATGCAGTGAAGTAGGGCTTACCCCTGCAATTCATGTCCCTGAGACTCTGGGAAGCCAGAACATCCCATTGGCCAGGCATAAGCCATTATTTAGAGAATTACCGGGGGCAATGGGCACAGGCACTGGACAGCCCTGCAGGAGCCTGACTCACAGGCCCGTTGACAAATCACACTTGTGAACCTAATTGGACAAAGACCTTTTTAGGACCTTCGCCAAATCAGTTGGTCGTGACCACCACGCCATGGCTACCTCAGAAGAGGTCCTGCTGGTACTCCCCTGCCCCACTGCCAACACCCTCTCCAATGAGCTTTTGTCCTTCTGAAATCTCTAGTTCTTGTTTCATCTTTGAATGTCTGAGGGTAGCTCTGAAAAGTCAGAACAGCCCCAGATCTTGGATCTCTGCCCCTGGGTTTCCAGGAGAATGGTAATGCCTGCCCAGGAACAGCCCTTAGCATCTAGCACCTTGTATCTGGCCAGGAAGGGATGCCTGCCACCAGTTATCAGCATGTCTTCATCCCGATCCAGCATGCAACGCACCGGCGGCCGGTCCTGAGGGAGGCACCAACAGACAGTTAGAAACATGGAACCCTCAACATCTGTCCAGCCCTATAAAGACCAGAAAGCCTTCCTGGAAGACTGTCTTCTCCTGCCCAGAGGCTCCTCCCCAGGGAGAACTCACACATGGGCTGCCAGGGCCACGGCTGTGGACACCACAGTGCTCCTCGTCTCTTTCCCTCCAAAGCCTCCTCCCATTCTCTTCACACGAACCACAATCCGGTTTTCTGGGACGTTCAACATTTTTGCAACAAAAGCCTGGGAGCAAGAGGGAAAAAAAAGGCACTGAACACATCCTTCCAACTTCCGTCAGACCCCAAAGACCACCCCTGATACTCACCTGGGTCTTCGTGGTATTCTGCGTGGACACAAAAAGCTCCATCTCCCCCTCCTCTCCTTTGGGCACAGCAATGGTGCAGTGAGTCTCCAGATAGAAGTGCTCCTGCCCGCCGATGTACAATTCACCTGGAGGAATAAGCCCAAACACAGTGAGCCTATGTGCACAGAGGGTAGATAAGGGAAGGCTTAGATTCTCTAAACACCCTTGGGCAAGAACCAACCACTACCTGTAGATTCCAGAGCGTAGGTTTGCTAACCAGGGGGTGCACTCCCTAAGCACCCCTGGGCAAGAACTCCAGGCTCCCCAAAGGAGTGGGTTGACTCTCAGTCTTACCCTTTGAACACCCCCAGTCCAACAAAGAAGCCAGAGCAACAGAGACATGCACCTGGCATGGTGCTCTCTTCCCGCAGCAACTGGGGAAATCAGACTTTGCAATTCTTGTGACAAAAGGTTGGATGAAGTAAAGAAGAATGAATAGCAGTGATTGGAAAGTTAAAAATAAGGGCTGCTCCAAGCACAGTAGGCCCCAGAGTGCTGCTATACCTGAGCACCACTAGAACTACCCTCCCCCATGAACAATAATAATAGAATTATATAATTATAAGGATTCAAAAGTGAATCCATAGAGCCCTTTGGAGAATCGGTTACTGTGATGGAACCCTGCCTTGGGAGAAGAGCCAGGAGCAAGGATCATCAAAGGGCTGGGTAAGAGAAGGAACAAGGAGCATCCCAACTACCCCCTAGAATCACAGCCTAGAGATGGGAGTACAAAGACCTGAAAGGCTGTAGCTCTTTCACCAGGGTCCTTTATTTTACTCCTACATGGGCCCCCAGCCCCCCCCCCCCATTCAGCACAGTGCAGCTGTACCTGAAACCACATTGTCTGCCTCAGAGAAGCCCTTTGTGAGGTCACCCTTCTCAATCTTCAGCTCAGATCCATAAAAGGACTTGTTCTTTATTGCTTCCTAGGATCAAAAAGAATTCTCAATGGCTTGGCTCCCAGAGAGAAGAGGGCGTCTGTCTGACCAGGGGATGAGAAGGCTTGGGGAAGGGCGTCTTCTGACGCATGCATCTCTAACAACTACGGATTCCGGGAAGCTCATGGATTCCCTAGTTTTCCCTTGCCTTGGACATCCATGGACAAATCTGGATCTTGAAGAAAATCTTGAATTCCTTAGAGAACCAGTCAAGGCTAGGGAAGGAAGCATTCAGACCTGTTGTTAAAGCCAGAGCTCAGACCATATCTCGGATCAGGCTGGGAGTTTCCCCAAGACTGCACAATCCAATACCATCTCTGATTGGGTATAGGAAATCCTAACGAAGGTGCCTGTGGGTGCTCAGCCTCCTCCACAGGAGGTTCATACCCAGTTACCTCCATTGTGATGATGGCTGGAAGATCTTCATAGGTGATTTTCACTCCTAGGGCAGCTCTTTGTGCATGTTCTGGGGTGTCAGCAACCACTGCACCAATGATGTGCCCAATGCAAGTCACCTAGGAGAATTGCCAGACTGTCAAAGGCACAGGCACCTGTGCATGGTTCAAGAAAGCAAAAGAAATATCTGTCCCACCACTTCATATGAAGGCACATTTTAGGAACGTCCTGGAGGCTTTTTGCTTCTCTCTCCTACTATTATAGGATTGGTGTTCTTTCTTAGTGTGTGGTATCAGTAAAACTGAAATAGGACTTGGAGATCAGGCATTTCAGAAAGCAAGCTCACTTCATCTCAAAGGCCACTTATTAGAAGCCTGTTGAGATGCTCCCAGGATGGAATGTGGCAACTGATTAGTGAGGTCTGAATAAGCAACAGAATCGGAGGGGGCCCAAGGAAGCATGTCTGCTAACTTGGGTCTTTTTCTTATTTTTCTTTGTTTTTATTTCTTTTTGGCATTTTTTGGGTCACACTAGCAATGCTCAGGGGTTACTCCTGACTCTGCACTCAGGAATTACTCTTGGTGGTGCTCAGGGACCATATGGGATGACAGGGATTAAACCGGGGTCTGTAACATGCAAGGCAAACAGCCTCCCTGCTGTACTATCACTCTGGTCCTACCCTTATTTTTTTATAAGAAGAGATAGAGACCCAGACCCCAAGATTACAAGCAACTAGTGACTTTACCGTGAATTTTCATCTTTTTCTACCATCCCCACTGTCTATCTTTATGGGTTATATCAAACTTTTCAAAGACATAACTTTTGTCTTGTACTTTGTCTAGATACTTAGACTATGCTTCCCAAAATGCTGGTGTTTAGGGCCAGAGCAATAGCCCAGCAGGTAGGGCATTTGCCTGGCATGGCCCGGCCTATGCAGGCCCAGGTTCGATCCCGGCATCCCATATGGTCCCCGAGCACCGCCAGGAGTAATTCCTGAGTGAAGAGCCAGGGAGAAACCCCTGAGCATTGCCGGGTGTGACTAAATGCTGGTGTTTAGACTTGATGGCTCATGAAGTCAGGATTTGGAGTTGGACTTGTAGAAATATGAATGTTATTTTAATTTACCAATGCAATTCCTTAAAAAAAAAATTTTTTTTTTTGCTTTTTTGGATCACACCCGGCAATGCTCAGGGGTTTCTCCTGGCTCTGCACTCAGGAATTACTCCCATATGGGATGCCGGGGATCGAACCCGGGCCGGCATGGGCAGGCCGCATGCAAGGCAAATGCCCTACCCGCTGTGCTATCGTTCCAGCCCCTTCCTTAAAAAATATTAATGGAGGCCAGGAAAGACAGTATGTAGTGGATAGGGTTCTGACTTACATATGGCTCACTAAAATTCAATCTCTGGCACCACATGTGTTTAACAGAGCACCACCAAGAGTGATCCTTGAGCATAGAGCCAGGAATAAGCCCTGAGCACAACAGGGTGTGATCCAAAACAAACAAAAAACAACAGATCTCCTTAGAGATCTTTTTGACCCCAACCAAAAAGTATCAATATATTTCTAAGTCACAAAATAAATTGTCCAACTTGTCACTTTCAAGCATGAGTTTTCTCTGATAATAATCTCTGGAGGACGTAATCAAATTATTGACTTAGCTGATTGGTGCAGTGTCTATTGAATCTGGCTGATTCTCGTTAATCCTAGGGCTGGCCATGCTCCTAGAGGTTCTCAAAGCTTTAAAGCAATTTGTTCTTCTATATAATACTCTTAGAGTCCTTCAATCTCAGAGTTAACACTTTTGTTCTCCCTTTGTTTTCACACCAATAAGATGAATTGTCTCTTCAGCAACATCTACTCATCTTGAATTTGCAGTGCTTGAACATTTTTGTATAATCAAGTGACTGAAAATTAATTGTCTTATAACTATATAAAATTTTGAAACTGTTGTGAAAGTTTGAAATTTTTTTTTCCATATCTATATAGTTGAAGTCAACAGATGAGCTTTCCTATAAGTAAACTACTAATATATACGGGGGATGTTCTGGTTAGTTGCTTTAATGCATTATTATTTCTTTAGATCAAGGAGTTTCAAGTGTACCCTCAAGACCCAAATATTAGTTCAACCATAATAATCAACCTGTATTAACCCCACTCTGATATGAAACACCTCATGAGGTAAAGGGTAGCTGTCCCTTAAAAAACTAGTGGACATCAAGTGGAAACTATAAGGGCTACTCAGTCCAGCTGTCCCTTTTCTTATTTCCCTGAATACCATCCAAGAGGATGATGTCCATAGTATGTTTAAATGTCCACTCTTTTCAGGATTAGGTATTTGGGGAAATGAGTAAAATTAAAACTTAAATTATGTGGCTGGAGCGATAGCACAGCAGGGAGGGCGTTGCCTTGCACATAGCCAACCCAGATTTGATCCCCGGCATCCCATATGGTTCCCTGAGCACCACCAGTAGTAATTCCTGAGTGAAAATCCAGGAGTAACCCCTGAGTGTAGCCAGGTGTGACCCAAAAAGCAAAAAAAAAAAACTTAAATTAATATAGTGCTAACTTCATATTTTAAAAATCCAAATAAAGCCAGAGAGATAGCGCGGGTGGTAAGGGGTTTGCCTTTCCTCATGCAGATGACCCTGGTTTGATCTCCAAAAGGAGTGATCCCTGAGCACAGAACCAGGAGTGGTCCCTGAGCACAACTGAGTGTGGCCCCCCAAAAATTGAAATTCCAAATCCTACCTCATCCTTTGCAAAGACTGTTTCATCATTAGCTATCCCAGTTTTATTACTTCCAGGAATATCATCAGCAGACAGAAATCTGTGGAAGCCTGGCACCTTTTGGGCTTCTGAGAAATCTATAGACCTGCAAGAAGAAACTGAGGTGAGGCAAGAAAACCAGCGGCAGATGTACCCACTCACCCACTCACCCTTGTACAAGCCCATTTCCATACTTTTTCTCTATCCAATTCTTTCCATTTTCCATTTTCTGTTCTATTCTGAAAATAATAAACAACCACTTTCCCATTGGACTGCGTGCTACTATAGACACAAGGTGTGACCCTCTTCCCAGAGACCTTGTACTGTGCCCTGCGCTTCTCTCCAAGTCTCACAGAATCAAATCACAGTGAACAGTGTTTATTCAAAATGGGTCTATCTGCTTAATGACAAAACTTAATGCCCACCCAAAGTAGGTGACTTATGACTCACCATGTCTGCAAAGACCCTAAAAGTCTTCACTCTCCCCACACTCAAAGGACCTTCCCAGTCTGAGGATCACAGAGGCCACATGGGGTCATACGAGCCTCCCAGGAGCCTTAGAGAATTTACAACTACAGGTTGCAAGCTGTATACTGCTTATGTGAGTCCCTATTTCCTAAAGAAACAAACAGAGGCATCTCAGGGAAGAGCTTTGGACACCACTAATCCAAGTACCAATAAACCTCCAAGCATATCATCCTCACTAGGGATGCAAAAAAAAAAAAACTTTGTTAGAGTCTTCATTTTACCTTTGGAGGGGATGTTGCAGGACACCTAAAAGCCTAGGCCTCTGCATCTGCCCTGGATTGCCTCCTGCAGGTCACTTCATAGATAGGGGGTAGTCTGAATGTGGCAGTCTTATCTGACCATGTATTCTGTACTGGCTGGTATAAATATTATCTCATGCTACCACAAGCATCGTGGGACCAGCTAGATTTTACCAGCATATTTGCCTGGCCACGTTGGATCTCTAAGTAATTAGACCAGAGAGAAATGCTGTTTGCCTCCAAGCAAGCAAGCATGGCTCCCTGATAACTCAAAGGCAACTAAAATACAAAACTACCGTGAAGTAGATGAGACTCTTGTGAAGGCTTGGAGAAATATTTAACTGGCATTAGTATTAGTCTTTGGTACAGAGACATGCCATCTCAGAAACCCCCTTCTCTACCCTATAAAGGCAATTCCAGGCAGATCTTGGCTCAAGATATTAGGTGAGGTGCTGGGAGAAATTACCTGAGGGCATTTGATCCTTCCTGCCAGGGGAAGTTACATTTAGCTTACAGCTTCTCCAAGCTCTGCTAGGAGGCTTTTAATTAGCTCTGGGTCCTTGTAAACAGCCAGATTGCCTCCTGAAGTTGCTACATTTCTATAGAGCTATTTTCCTGTTTTCATCTCTAGATAGCCCAGCCTAGAATGGGCTGGGCTGGGAGTTTGGGTGGATTCCAAGCTATAAAATAAGCTGTAAGAAGAAAGAATCGCTCTCTTTTTTCCCCTTTTGCCATTTTGGCTTCCCTTGGTGTTTTGCTTCTCCATCCTCTCCATTTTCTGTTGGGCCTCAACACGTGGTGGCAGCCATCTTGTCCTACACCTGGCTGGGGCCTAGCTGGGAACCCAGAGTCCGGAGATTTTCCCTGATCTTGGATTGTATATTGGATCCTGTGATAGTAAAGCCCTTTTAAAACTGCATCGGATTCCTGAGTCTTCATCCATTCCCGCCAGCTTTGGAGGTAGAAGGGAACTCGCTTCCCGACAGTGTCTGGGACCCTGGCGGCACTCCCTGACAGAGGGACCCATGCTCAGAGAAGTTAAGTTGCTGATCCAAGGTCACCCAATCTGAAAGTAGGGTAGCTGAGTCTGGACAGAAGTTGTTATGAAAAGTTGACTCTGCCTGTTCCTACGTATAGTTGCATCTGCAAAAACTAACTACTCAGGTTGCTGGCTACTTAAAAGCATAGTAACAAATGCCTCCTCCTCATCCATCTACTCTAACAGAGAAAACTAGACCATGCAGGTCTATTTTGTCAATGTGGGTCCACGCCAAGGGCAAAAGGCAAATGAGCACTCCATAGTCGGCAGCCATCCCCTACACACCCTTACTCCTGCGACCAGGTTTATCTGGCAGGTTGGATTTGTGTCCAGTTCACCATTTCTGGAGTCTGTCTCCAGCAGCAGAAAGACCCTGGGATCAAGTACCTGATCCTAATCAGGAGGAAGGGAACCAGACACCTGATTCCTAATCCACAAGGAGGAAGGGAACCAGGCAGGTTTCCCAGACTGTTCTGCTGACCAGGTTAGTTGTCTACAGTCCAGGAGGAACATGGTTCTATGTTTGAACACCCAGAGGCAGCCCAGCCCAGCTCCTAGTGCTGCCGGTTTCACAAGCTGGCTCTGAACTCACACACGTCCGTGTAACCCAGGTCTGACCTCCCTGGTGCCTCTTTCTCCTTAAGCTGGGGGATCATAGGCGCCTGCTATTATATAATAGAGTTATTATAATATCATGATATATAATATATTATATATAATACGCTGTGTATAATGTATAATTATAAGAGTTATAATAGAGTTATGATGATAATAATAGTAAAAATAATAATTATAATAACTAGCGGACATCCTATAAAGCACTTAAAACCAGGAACAGCAACTAAGTAGTGCCACATGACTGCATTTTAGTGGTGGTGGTGGCAGTAGTAGTCGTCTGATATTGGCGTTAGTAAAGATGTTGAACGGGGCAGTAGCAATAGTAGAGATAGTAGTGTTAGTAATAATAGCGGTCATAGTAGTTGTGGAAGTGGTGGTAGTGATAGATAGTAGTTGTGATAGTGGCAGCAATACTAATGCCTGTGGTAGGAACCAGACAGACAGTGGATAAGGTGCTTGCCCTGCCTGCCACTGAGTTTGATCCCCAGAACCCCATTTATTACCCTGGAAGATCAGGGCAGGAATGATCCCTGTGCACAGAGCCAGAAGTAAGCCCTGAGCATATCTGGGTTTGGCCCAGAAAGTTCAATGGTGACAGCAATAATAATGGTGCAGAATGTTATCACTGGCAGGGTAGACACAGGAATAATGGTATTAATAGTGATGGCAGTGGTTATAGTGATAGTGGTAATAATAAAAGCAATAGTGTCGGTAATTATAGTAGTAGTTGTGATAATTATCACTGTAGTAGAGCTAGTAAGAAGCAGTGATTGTGGTAGTAATAATGGTAGTGGTGGTAATAGTTGCAGTGATGGTATTAAAACTAATCATTGTTGCCCTGGGTTTGGTAGTAATGGCAGTGACCATGATATACTGGTGGTGACAGTAACCATGTCGGTCATTAGGTCATTATTGCCACAGTAGAGGTAATGGCAATGGTTGTAGCAGTTGTAGCTGTAGTAATAGTCAGAGTAAAGGTAGAGCTGCTAGTAGCGGTAGTGGCCACTGACTAGTTCCTCAGAAACTGCATGGACATTTGACCTACATCCAGAAGGCAACTCCAATCAGTCCCACAAAGGCCTTTTAGTAAACTACCACTGCTTCCAGGCAAGTGTGCAGCCAGATGGTGCAGCTGTCCAAGTAACCCAACATTTGCTACCCTCTGCACTGTCACCCAGCCCAGGGCCCCCACTTATCTTCTGGCCTCTTTGCTGCCAGACTAATTTGAAGAGGCTCCTGTCTTCCCTTGAGATTGGGTGGAAGGCCTCAAGAGAGCTTACCACCTGTGTCCCAGTACTGTGTCCAGTACCAGCAGGGGTTCCCAGCACCCTCAGCCCCACATCAAAGCCCCTCTCTCACTTGATCTTGGCATGGGCCGGGTGCTGGTCACCAGTCGGAGAGACAGTTCATTGTCATAGCGAGGGATGTCATCACAGTACACAGCCTCCCCAGAGGCCTGCAGGGCTGAGGCCAGGTGGGGCAGGGGACGGCCAACCATGTCTTCCTCTGGCTGATCTTTGGGCACCTCCTGGAACCACGCAGTCACAAGTCAGACTGAGAGAGGGAGAAGTACCTCCCCCACAGGCCCAGGGAACAGGAGTATGGTTGGCAAAGCAAATGGGACATTGACAATGGAGGGCCCAGGGGCCATAAAGGCACAAAGAAGTGACAGCGTATTACCATGTAAAGGCTCAAAAAGGAAAGAGAACCCAAAGTCATAGGTAAGTCAATTCTGTTACACCAGCCATGCATTAGCTGGTGTCTCTGGAAACAGACTATGGAAGAACTTAAGCCAGAGCTTAAAGAGCTATGTTATGAGCAAAGTAGGTCATACCGCCTTACAGAGTTCAAATTCTGTAGAAAAGAATGTTATAAAGATATGCATTCCCATAAAAGTAAGAAAAGAGAGAAAACAATAAACAACTGTATAGTGATAACTTTTCTCCTCTAAGTATGAATTGTGGAGATTTTTACTTTCTTTTAGCTTTATTTTTCAAAATTTTCTAAAATGTACAGTTGGTCATTGAACAATATGAACTTACAGTATCTATAAATATGATACGGTTGTATAAATTATTTTCTGTTCCTTGCAATTCTTTTTAACATTACTATCTAACTTATTTAATAATAATAATAATAATAATAATTAGTAGATAATGCAGAAAATATTCATATGCAGCATGTGGTAATCAGCCATTTATGCTATTGGTAAGTCTTCAGGCAACAGCAGAAGGTTAATAGTTAGGTTTGGGGAAGTCAAAAATTATATGCAAATGGGGCGGAGTGATAGTACAGCGGGGAGGGTGTTTGCCTTGCACGCTAGCCGACCTGGGTTCGATCCCGGCATCCCATATGATCCCCTGCGCACGCCAGGATAATTCCTGAGCAAAGAGCCAGGAGTAACCCCAGAGTATTGCCAGGTCTGACCCAATATGCAAAAAAAAAATTATACACAGAAGGTGGGTGCCCCTAATCTTCATCCTTTATTCCAGGGCCAATTGTATTTTTCATTTTATAATAAAATTATCTTTCTATGTTTTCTCCAATATAAGTGACTATTTCAGCCCAGCAGGCCCACATCAGTGGAAAGCAGTTAGGTCAATCCCCTCAGGTAACTTCTCCCAGGACCTCACCTAGTCCCACTGGAAATGTTAATATTGTCCCAGCCAAGATCTGCCTTGAAAGTGCCTCTGCAGGTCCTATGAAGAGTGGGAAAAGGGCATATATCTGTAACCAATGGATATTCTACAGCCATGTATATATTTCTCCAAGCCTTAATAAGATTCTTGTCTTTACTTCATAGTTGTTTTGTATATTAGCCTTTAGACTTATTAGAGAGCCACACTTGCTTGCTTGAAGGCAAACAACATTTCTCTCTGGTCTAGTTACTTAGTGATCCAATGTGGCCAGGTAAATATACTTCTGCCATTTTCCACATCCGGACTTCCCTCTCGTCAGAACTCCACCCAGCAGAAGAGCCGATTATAGTCCGGCTTGCGCCACTTGCAGCCACATGGTTCATCAATAAATGCTGGAGATCAGAGGTGACTACAAGAGTATCCCACCCACACGGCAGAGCCTGGCAAATGCCAGTAACAATTATATACCTCATTCCCATTCCCATGACCTGATGGAATGGTTTGAGGCTCTTTATGTTCCTGGAGCAAGCAGATGACCTTGGGCTCTACTAGCATGAGACAGGACATATGGAGATGTTACTGGTGCCCGCTCGAGCAAATCGATGATGGACAGGAAGACAGTGATACAGTGTTACAGTAATAGCAATATTTATTGAATGATTGCTATATACCAGTAACTCTCAGCTATTTACTTTTATTAATAAATTTAATTTTCAAACTCTCTTAAGAAATAAGGACCATCATTACCCACAATTGCAAATGGGCCTTACCAATTTTTCAAAAGGCCAGAGAAGATAAGTAACTTGCACAAGGCTTCATAGCAATAAGACAGCAGGTTCTGAACTAAATCTATGATGCACAGCCTCAGATTTTATATCTTAGATCATAACACTCTAAGATAGGAATTCCCAAATTGTGACTC
This sequence comes from Cryptotis parvus, assembly GCA_021461705.1. Taxonomy (NCBI): domain Eukaryota; kingdom Metazoa; phylum Chordata; class Mammalia; order Eulipotyphla; family Soricidae; genus Cryptotis; species Cryptotis parvus. Next base: position 33,187 of record JAJIBD010002959.1, read on the forward strand.
AGGGACCAAAGTTGGCCTACTGTCTGCTCCTGTCAGTAGTTTCATTGGAATAGGGCCACAGATTAGTATGTGCTGCCTCTGGCTGCTTTGGACTGCTGCCACTGAGATGAGAAGTTTCATAGATTGTGTGGCCCATAAATTTGAACATGCTTACAGGGTGCAAAAAATGCATCTGAACCTAGCACCTATCAAAGTCTGGATTTTGATAGTAAGTTGGACTGTTTTGTGTTGTTGTGTTTTACATGCTTACAGAGAACTGCAGGTTTGGAACATTGCAGACCCCACAGTGGGGGGAAATGACAAAATGGGGAAAAGAATTTCTTTAAGGAACAGATAAAGATGAGAGTTATCTCAAGAAAACTCAAAGAGCAGATAGCTGCATTGACGTTACTCCCCTTCTCGCTCATTTCTTTTCCCCAAGTCAAAAGCTTTAAGAGACTGCATAAAACTGGGGTCAGTCCTTGGCCAAGTGTGGCATGATGGGGTGTGCTGGGGGACCCACCCATCATCCCAGTGGGAACACACCCCCATACTCACTTGGAAGAGCTGGACATTCGCAGGTGGGTCTTTGTGAAAGAGTAATGTGGCACTGGCAAAAGTGGGGTCCAATTTATCACACTTCTGTGGAAGAAAGAGTAGAGAGGGAACATGTTGATGACTCAATCAATGACACAAACCAGGTGTGGTCCCAAGTAGCAAGAGTCACATGGGGCAAGAGTCCTCCACTCCTCACTATTCCCTAAATCTAGAGCACACTATATGGTTCTTAATTTCCCAATGTAGACTCCAATAACTGTGGAGCCTCGACACCCACACCCCACCATCTACTCTGCAGAAGCAATAATCTATCCCACACATCCACATATGCTGCGTACCAGTGACCTTCACCCTCCCCATACTTCCAGAAGCCCTCCATGCCTTCTCACCACCACCCCCAATTCCTGAAGCTGCAGCAACCAAGTCATATTGCACCACACCACCATGTAAACTCAATACACAGTTAAATAGTCTGGATTTTCTGCAGCTCGGCAGTACAGCAATTTCACATTCTCCAATACTAATATCCCAAGAGGAACACACCTGTATGGAAATGTAATGTAGAAGCCAGCTAAGCTCAACTAACAAAAACATTGAACAGAGTCTCAACTAGCAACCACAGTTGGGTAATGCTCAGACAATCACTTTCCATGGGAAGATATAACAATTTTCTTCCACCAAAGTATTTTGTTTTTTATATTTCCACTATCCAGTTAGTGGTGACAAGCTATATGAAATAAATTAGTTTTGAGCCTACAGTAGCAGACTTGAAGGGTGGCTAGGAAAAGGGGACAATGATGGTAGGATTGGGGTTGGAATATTAAATGTCTGTAACAAATCATCATTAATAAGTTTGTGTTTAAATAAAGTGGAAAAAAGAATGACCTGCATGCAAAAACTCAATACCACTCTACAATACCTGTAGCCTCCAACCCCGCTGTGAATAAGGACGGCCTCACCACCCAGCACCATGCTGTAAAGGGCGGCCTGACCGCCAGACCACGCGATAAGGATAACCTGCACCGCCACGCCAGCGGACCCCCGAAGGACGGCCTGACCGCCCAGCACCACGCTGTATAAGGATAACCTGCACCGCCCAGCACCACTCTGTATAAGGATAACCTGCACCGCCCAGCACCACGCTGTACAAGGACGGCCTGACCTCCCAGCACCACGCTGTATAAGGATAACCTGCACCGCCCAGCACCACGCTGTAAAGGATGGCCTGACCGCCCAGCACCATGCTGTACAAGGACGGCCTGACGCCCATCACCACGCTGTATAAGGGATGGCCTGACCGCCCAGCACCACATTGTACAAGGACAACCTGCACCGGCTTCCCGCTCTGCACTCTGCACAGGAAATGCCTTGTACCTATACCCCAGTGCACACGTGCTTATCCAGGGAATGACCAACACTCCCTTCCTCACTCACGGCGTATTTTCCTCCTTCCACTCTTAGGCTATCTGCTGGGAACACCTCTTTCCCCATCTCTGAGGAGAAGCCTTCCTCTTTCTCCTCAGGCCTTGGGACATATTTAACGACCACAGAGATGCTCCTGGCATAACTCCATGATGTAAACTCACTGGAATCCAGGGGAATATAAACTCTGTATGTGTCTGAGCCTCAATCTGTTTGGAAAGCAATAGAGCCAGACCCAGAGGTTTGCTTGTGGGCAGACAGAACGAGGAGAGGGGACTTCGCCCGCTTTACTGTGGAATCCTGTTTTACACACTCCACCCTTCCCACTCTCCATTCACAATCTGAGCACAAAATACAGTCACTGCGGCTGTTCTGACAGGACGGCAGCATCTCCTGCCCCTTCCTGTTGAGGTGAGTGAGCCTTACATCAAGGTCTGTTCCAGATTTTGTATGAAGCTTGACTAGGACCCAAATCCACACCCTGCCTCATAGCCCAGTGCTCTGCCCACAGGCACCTATTAGCTCTCGCCTCTGGTGGCTTCCCTGTTCTGTGTTCCTAGTCATTGCTCCTTTGGTCTTAGGTGTCCAGAGGAAAGAAGCAGATTCACCAGGTGGTCCACAGCATTAGACAACCCAGAAGATCCCAAGTTCCCCGCTGAAGTGTCCTGGGCCCAGGTCCCTACTCACATCTCCTGTGTCTGCCTTGCCCAGCTTCTGAAGCACCGTCAGGTAGAACTTGAAGAAGAAGCTGAGCGTGAGGGTACGCCGAAACTCCACCATGCCCCCAGGGGCATTGGGGGACAGCTGAAGCTCTTCTGCCAGGCTGGCACACACTTCTTGCAGCAGATCGTCATTCCAGGACCTGCAGAGAGCTGCTTGTGAGTCAAGGCTCCCATCAGCCCTCAGGAGCAGAGATGTGCTGCGGCCCTACCAGCTATGGCCTGGCATCAAAGTTGAGCTCATAGACTCACCATTCTGGGGTTTAACAAGTTACTGTACCCCTCTGAGCCTCACTTTCCTCACTTTAAAAAATACACACAGCAAATTAGATCACAAAAAGAGTTAAATCTTGTGATTCTTAAAATGCACTAGGCATTGCACTAACTACAACAGTGATATGGTGTTTATGGCCATAAATGTAATGTGTTGGTTGTAGATCAGCAGTATTGTGGAAATAGTAACAGTAGCAGTGTGGTACAGGAAGCAACAATAGCAGCACTGTGATAGAACAGCGTTAATGTGGTGGCGATACAGTTTCCGTACAATGTTGGAATTGTAGTAACAGCAGTAATGTGGGAGGTATCAAGTGTAACAAGTGAGAGTTGTAGCAACAGACATGTGGGAACTGTAATAACTAGAAATATGGGAGTTGTTGCAGCAGTAACGTGGGAGTCACAGTAAGTACTAATGTGGGAATAACAGCAGCAATACAGGAGCAGTAGTTATAGCAGTAATGTGGAAGCAATAATAACAGCAGTAATGTAAGAGTTGTGATCACACCAATAAGGTAGAAGTTTTAGCAATAATAGTAAAGTGAAGATTTTAGCATCCATATGTAGCAGTTACTACATAAACAGGTGCAATGTGGAAGTTCCAGAAACAGCAGTAGCAATGTGAGAGGAGTAGTAAAAGTAGCAATGGAGTACTATTGACAGCAGCAATGGGAGAATTCTAATGTAGGAATTTTACAGTACTCGCGTGGGAGTCACGGCAATGGTCACAATGAAGGAACTGTATAAATAGCAGTAAAATGGAAGTTATAGTAGCAGCAGTAATATGGAAGAAGGTAGTGACAAGTCACATGGGAGTGGCAGTCACAGTAACGCGTGGGCATAGACAAAGCAGTAATGATACTCATGTGAAGGAGTAGTAAGAACAGTCACTGGGAGGGAAGGGAAGCAGTAATGTGGTAGAGGCTGCCATAGCTGGCCTATCTGTCCCCACCCCACCGCTCCTACCTGGTCAGATGCCTCTGTGCTGTCTTCACGGCGGCCAGGGTCCGGTCAGCCATCCCTCCATAGCAGAGTGCCAGCTCCTTGACCTCCATGGTCCCCGGCTGGAATAGGACTCTCATGCCACAAGTCACTTTGGCTATGTCATCTTCTCTGCGAGAGGCCTGCTTAAATGCCGAAAAGAACTCACCCTAGGACAGAACAGAGTGGGCCAATCAGCTTATCTGCAGGCCTGTAGACCACCCCAGGTCCAGGTGGAGGCAACAATCCTCTCAGGTCAGCAAGGAACCAGGAGATGGGGCCAGCCAGCTAGAATGGACTATCCACTATAGAGCTTGCTTGGGACATTGCAGCACTGGAAAGGGATGGAATTTTTCATGTTAGCAAGGACAATAGACAAGCAGCAGGCGAGGACGGAGCTTTTACAGTGACTTCTCAGAGATCCCTCGCCAGTCACTATATCTCTCCAGCCTGAGACCCAGCATAGAGTCCACTGGCCTTGCCAAAGAGAAGCCGAGACCTCTCTTGGCCTAACTTTCTGAGGGGAGACACTCTGTAGAGGCAATACCAGAGCAGGGTGCTTGCATTACACACTTCCAACCTAGGATAAACTGCAGTCAGTCTCCCAAGCCCCATCAGGGATAATCCCTGAGAAAAGAACCAGAAGAAAGCCCTGAGCACAGCCATGTGCAGCCTAAGAGCCAAAACAAATGGAACCAAACAGCCCTCTGTCTTTAGCTTTCACAGACTGTCTCAAACTGTCTCTCACACTGTCTCTCAAACCCATGGACTATAGGTTTGCTTAGAATCTTTGGTTCCACTGCTGACTACAAAACACATCTGAATAATCAGAGCAAGCACAGACTCAAAGTCAAAGGCTGGAAGACAATTCTCCATGCAAACAACTCCTCCAAAAAGACTGATGTGGCCATACTAGTATCTGACAACATAGACTTCAGGCTGGAAAAGGTTAGAAGGGACAGTGAAAGTCATTTCTTAAGAATTAAGGGATATAGGGCCGGAGCGATAGCCCAGCGGGTAGGGTGTTTGCCTTGCACGCAGTCGGCCTGTACCGGCCAGGGGTTCGATCCCCGGCATCCCATATGGTCCCCCGATCACCGCCAGGAGTAATTCCTGAGTGCAGAGCCAGGAGTAACCCCTGAGCATCGCCGGGTGTGACCCCAAAAAAAAACAAAAAAAAAAAAAAGAATTAAGGGATATATATATGGGATATATATATGAATATATATATATATATATATTTCTTCCCTTATCAGGAAGAAATTACATTCCTAAACAAATATGCACCCAATGAGGGACAAGCAAAATACTTAAAACAAATGCTAATAGACTTCAAAGAAGACATTGATAGTAACACAATAGTAGTTGGAGATACTTCAACACTGCTCTATCAACTATGGATAGATCAACAAGACTGAAACTCACCAAGCAAACACTGGCCCTGAAGGAAGAAATGGAATAGAGAGCTGGTATATATGTGTGTGTGTGTATATATGTATATATGTATACATATATATACCATATATATGGGATATATATCCCATATATATGGGATATATGGGGTATATACCATATATGTGGGATATATATATATCCCATATATATATGGATGTCCCAGCATGTCTCAACAGAGCCCCATATATATTTATATATATATAAATATATATATACATATCATCCCAAAAAAAGCTGAATACACATTTTTCTCCAGTGCACATGGAACATTCTCCAAGATAGACCACATGCTGACCCACAAAACATAACTCAATAAAATAAAATAGATAGAAATTGTGCTAACTTTTTTTTCAGACCATGATGCACTGGTGGTGCAAGCAGCCACACGGTTCATCAATAAATGCTGTATTTAGAGGTGACTGCAAGAGTATGCCACCCACACGGCAAGCTTGGCAAGCTGCCCGTGTCGTATTTGATATGCCAAATACCAGTAACAATCACATTAGGTCATTCCCAGGACATAATATAATGGTTTGTGACTCTTTATGTTCCTGGAGCAAGCAGATGCCCTTGGGCTCTACTAGCATGAGACAGGACATATGGAGATATTACTGGTGCCCACTCGAGCAAATAGATGATGAATGGGAAGATAGTGATGATGCACTGAAAATGGAAGTTAACCACACACAGAAACAGGGAGTCAAACCAAACACCTAGAAACCTAATAGCTCACTTCTGAACAACCAGTGAATCATAGAAGAAATCAAAGAGGAAATCCAAAGATTCCTGGAAACAAATGAAAGTGAAAAACACAAACTATCAGAACTTGTGGGCTACAGCAAAGGCAGTTTTCAGAGGAAAGTTAATAGCTCTGCAAGCATTCATCAGGAAAGAAAAAAGGGCCCACATAAATAACCTGACTTCACAGCTCAAAATCTTAGAAAAAGAGCCTTTGATTCCAGAAAGATTCCAAGATAGTATTAGCATTGAGATGTATGCCTCCACCAACTCTGGTTTAATGTCCATCCCCAGGTCCACTCAAGGATGTGCAGGGTTACCTGAGTAATCCTGGCTCTTCAGGGCCTGAATAGCACACATCCTTGGACCCCAAGAACACGGTCAGCCAAGAACAACCAGTAGGACCCCCCAGGAAGTATGCCTCCCAGCAGAGATGCTTCAGGTCCCCATCCTAGGCTGAGTGTACTGGGGCACCCCTGAGGGGGACAGGGGATGTCCCAGCATGTCTCAACAGAGCCCCAGGAGCCAAAAACCTCCATACTCCAAATCACCACCATATTAAAAGCTAAATGTCACTGCTCAGCAAGTGCAGCCAGAAATTAACCCTTTGAAAAACTCAGGTATGTGGGCTTTGTGATGAAATCTCTAGACTTGCATGGAGTTGGGGATGGGCTAACTCCCCCATCTCTCTGTTCTTCTGGAAAACCCAGTGGTCACACCCATGCCCCAACGTCACCACCCAGTCAGAAATTTAACTTTAATTTTATCACCCCTTAAAATTTTTGGAACTCCTGGAGCATGTGGCCTAGAATGTCAAATGCTACTTTAGTGATATACCAAGTACCACACCACATTTATCAGAAGGCAACCAGTAATATATAGATATGTATATCTATATATATACATATATATAGATATATATACAATTCTTATCCTGTAAAAACATATCAGCACTTTCTTATAAAAGGACTTAATGGCTCAATGGCTCCACGGTGAGACTGAACAATCTTCACTAACTTTCTTCTAAGAAAACATTTCTTGATCATTTTTAGCGTTAACAAGTGATATAAGATAAATTATTGAAGTTCTGTGACAGGGGCAGACTTAAGCAGTGACTGGGAAAACTTGGAAATGATGATGGTGGGAAGTTGCAATGGTGGTGGGACGAGTTGAATATGTAATGTCTGTACAAAATTAACATGAACATCTTTGTTAAAAAATTGAGTAGAAGCCACTAAGATTAGTAAGTTCAAGCAGCGAAAGCAGTAACAGATAACCCAATTTGCACATAACAGCTCAGTAGATAGCTCATGACTTAACCAACCATATTTCTTAACAAGATATATGTTGTAATAAGCAATAAGGAAGATTAACCATCAGCTGCTAGGGAGCAGGCTTGGGGAGTGGATGGGAAACTAGGATCTTTGTTAACGGTAAGGGCACAGTGGAGGTGGGACTGGTGTTGGAATATTGAATACCTGAAACAATCATATTGTGAACAACTTTGTAAATTACAGGGTTAAATAAAGTTGAAAAAATACATTATTAACTAATTAATTTAATTAAAGAAGTTCGTGGGGGAGGTCCACCCACAAGGATTACACTAGCACACAATAGGGATTAATGGAGGTGTTGCTGGCACCCACTCCAGCAAATCAATGAACAGGAAGACAAGTGATACAAGTGAAATGAAGAAGTAGGTCTCCCTCTCTCCTCCACCCCACATGCCCCTATTCCCCACTGCCTCAGATTCCTGGAGTCAAAGATAGCCCTGGATAATGACCAGAGTCAGAACAGATTCTGGAAAGAGGTTCCAGCCACACACTTCTGGAACAGACCAGATCAGGACAGAAGGCTCTGTCCATGGTATCATGTACTCTTGGGACTAGGTGTTTGGACAGTCTGCTTTCTGAGAAACGTCCCTAATTCTAGGTATTACAACCCATTTACTCCTTCTTGTTGTTCTTCGTGTCCCTTGGAGCAAACTGAATACTGGGGGATGTTGGATCTATTTCTTCCACTTACCAAATGTTCTCATTGCACTGTGAAACGATAGCTCTGGGAATCACTGCCCAAAGGGTCAGTAAGGCCCAGTCAGAAATTTTCAGGAAACCACTTGGGGGCAGACTGCTCTCCTGTAATTAGTATTCTCATTGGGAAGTCAGAATTAACCAGGAGAACATCTGCTCTGGGACCTGTGAGGCTGGTAAACCCAAGCCACACTCTCACAGCTGCCCTCAATCCCTCTCACAACTCTCTCTCTCTCTCTGCTAAAGGACTTTCTTGAATGGAGCAGAACCACACCCGTCAAGCCCACTCAAGTCCCTATGACCCAGAGCCAGGCCGGCAGAGGCTTCTAGAATAACTGAACCTGCCATGAAGGAAGGAAGCTTCTCAGCAGAGCACTGGCAGAGGACAGAAGGCCTCCGCAACTCAAGCCAGGGGAGGGTCAACCCACACTGGCCACGATAGCCATACGTGTCACTGACATGAATGGATGAGTGGCCAGAGATGCCCTCCACTGACCACAGCCTCTGCAAGTAACTTTCTGAGTGACTTCGGCCCTCACTGAGTCTTTTCTTGTGGGTCACCACACCCAGTTGACAGACAAGACCCAAGGGCTCACTAAGTTGAACTGCCTGGCTTGAAGTCACTCCCTGAGAGTTCCCTGTTACACAGTGACTCCTCAGAGACCCCCTCTCCATTCCCTATATCTCACCCACCCTGGGACCCAACACAGTCCACTGGCTTTGCCACAGTGTAACTGAGACCTCTTCTGGCCTAACATCCACCTCCAGGCCAAGTTTAGAGAGCAGGAGAGCAATGGTGAGAAGCTGAGTGTTATGGAGGAGGGGTCCCAAGGAGACCAGCAGGAGGCACGGCACACCTCACCTCCCTGCTGTAGGGAATCTCAATAGACAACAGGATCTCCTCGGGACTCAGCTGCGCTCTTCCTGTAGGCGGGAAGAAGTTTTGGTCCATCCGCAGTGTCCTTTTTGGTACCTGTGCAGAAGCAGAAGAAGGGGGTGACATAAGAAGAGAAAGCAACCTCTGATGGAGCTCAGTGTCGGGGAGAAGCTGGGGTAGTGTCGGCCCAAGACCCTCTGCAACACTGCACTTATGAATGAGTCACAAGAAACACTTAGAGGGAAAAAAGAAAGCCCCCCATTTCAGAGTACTTGCTAGAACTCATCATAGAAATAGAGTCCTGTCGGCAGTTTCCAGCCCCCCTGGTGAGGCGAAAGGAGGGTGGTCACCCTTACCACCAGGCGACCTGGCCAGTCTGCTAGCATCTGTGAGGCTGGCCACTGCTGTCCTCCAGGAAGTAACGGTTCAGTGCCTGCTAAGGGCTCTGTGTACTTCCATGGGCTGTGTGGTGAAGGCCAGGCGCTCTGCGGACTTTACTTTTATCCTCCCTCTGCAATATAGGATGGGGTGTGGCTATCTACTGAGCTTTGTGAGAAAGGGCCCCCCAAATGAGGTAGAGGTGCCTTGGGGTCCTTCCAAAAGGAAAACTGGGGGCCAGAGCGATAGTCCAATGGGTAGGGCTTTTTGCCTTGTATGCGGCAGACCCGGGTTCAATTCCTGGCATCCCATATGGTCCCCAAGCTCCACCCAGAGTAATTTCCTGAGTGCAGAGCCAGGAGTAACCCCTGAGCATCAGTGGTTTTGACCCAAAAAAGCAAAAAAGGAAAACTGCACAACAATGGCAGAGCATCTCCACTCCAGTGGTGCAAGAGGTGGAAAGAAGCTTAAGAGTGTGGCCTATAAGAGAAGAGATCAAGTAGGAAGCTGAGTCTTTAGCATCATTGACTTCAAATGATGTGTTTCATTGTCATTTAATTTGCCTGCAGTGGAGGGGGGTCAGCACTCCCAGTAGTTCTCACAGGCTACTCCTGGGCTCTGTCAGGAGGCCGTGCTATGTTGAGGAATCTAACCAGGCCAGCTGCCACCCTAACCCTGTATTACCTCTCCAGCTCTATGTCATTGAATTTTTTAGTAATTAGTATGTTGATCAAATGGCTCACAGAATCCCTGAAACCTCAGCCACCAGCTCGTTCTGGGACCAGTGTGTGGTTCCATAGGCATCCAAGTGATGGAGTCTGTTGAATATTCTCTTTTGAATTGGGAAAGGGACTCTCGAACTGTGCTCAGGGACCCAGAGGCCATTCCTGACAATACTCAGTCTAAGTGTTTGGGGGAACAAGTATATGCAAGACATGCACTCAACCCTTTGAGCCAACTCCTCAACCCTGTTGTGGGATTGTGAGAAATAAACTGTCTAGCTCTTGTTCTCCAACCCAGGTTCATCTCCTTCCTGGGATAGCCGGGCCAGGAGCCTTTGAGCTCTATTTTTCCAGAAAGTGACCTTGGAAGACTTGTGTCCCCACTAAGCCCCCTCCAGCAAGCCTCCCCACCCCTGCTTTCCTTACCTCTGTTTGAGGCCGCTCACCTTTGGATACGATGGTCAGTTTGGCCCCGCTAGCCATGAACACAGGGTTGAGGTCAGAGATAGGGCTGGCATTGATGATATTTCCCCCAATGGACTAGGAACAAGTAGAGAAAGTATGAGAGTCCCCCAGGAAGCCCTTTGTCGCATGGCTGGTTTCCAAACACAGGGCAAGAGGAAGAGCCCCTCATCTGGCACAATGGGACCTTGGGCATGAAAAACAATGCCTGAAATTTGAGCTGGCTTTGAGATCCCAGCCAAGAAAACTACCAAAAATAGAGCAAGTCCAGTCCCGCAGAAACATATTTACTCATTTCTCTTTTCCTGGAAGGATGGGGGTTAGTTAGTCAGAGAAGCTAGTGAGAGAAATAGGAGATAGCAATCAAGGAAATAGAACGGGAAGCATTAGGAGTGCCAAGGAGCTGTTTTGTTTGGGGCTATGCCCTTGGCAAATGTAAGAGAGTTCTGGGAAGAGCAAAGAGGGAAAAACCCAGTTGCACATTTTTTTTTAATGAAAGAAAATCACAGACTCCTTCCTGGAGGTGGTGTTCCTCCCCAGCAGGGTCTTAGATACATTTCCTGAGACCCTGAGTCTCCTCTGTGGTTACGGGAGGCAGGTGCTTGGGGAGTGGAGGAGCAGCTAAGTGTTTAGTCTTGTGTTCTGTTTTGTTTTGTTTTCTGTTGTAACAGTGGGAGAAAGAAGGATAACGGCAGCCTCCCCAGCCTCACCAACTGCTGTGAGTCTCCCTCCTGGGGCACTGGGCATGTGAACATGTGAATGCTACTTGCAAACTGGGTGTGGAGGGGCTGAGCTGCCTTCTATGGAATCTCTCTCTCATCCACCTACCGCTGATGGCCTGAGCCAAACTCAGGAAAGGAGGCAGGAGGCTTCAGACCTCCCGAGTCAGGGATGGGGACTGAGGGACAGCCTTGGTCTGGGAGTGGCCGACCACCTTCATCATAGACACCAGCCCCACCAGGTCAAAATCTCTGCCACAGGGCCCAGGAACCCGCATTCTACCAGCACCCCAGCCATGATCAAGCACCACAGTGGGTCGCCCACTCAGGCCAGGTGTTCCCTGCTTGGAGTAAGAGGTCCTGCAAGACCCTGAGCAGGACTCACCGCCACAGACTTGACCTGCTTCCCTGCAAACCAGCGGAGCTGTTCCAGAACTCCTTGGAACACCTCCGTCTTGTGGGCCGGAAGCTTGACCACTGCCTCCTTCAGGATCTTCTCCACAGAGCTGAGGGAGCAAGCGGCCCCAAAGGAGATCCCTGGGAAGACAGGTTCAGGATAGCAGAGAACCACCCCACAGCTGGGAGAGCTTCCTCTTCCACACCCCTAGGAAGTCTCACATCAGCCCCAGGGAGGCCAAAGTGGGTTCACAGCCTCCATAGAGGAGGAAAATCAGGTCCAGAGCGGTTAAGTGACTTGCCCAATGCCACAAGGCCATACACTATTCCAAGTGTCAAGGGGTACTCTTTCCTCTAAACTAGTAGTTCTCAACTCAAGCATCTGTCTGAAGGCAAAATGGTAGAATTGTTTGTTTGTTTGTTTGTTTGTTTGTTTGTTTAAGTATCAGGTATCCCCCATGCCCCCTGCTCCATGATCAATTCTAACACATGGATGAGTTGAGGAGTGGCTGAAAATCTTCCTGTCCTGCCCAGGGCTGAGCAGGCAACAGACCCCACCCCTGCACAGTCTGACCCTAAAAAAGCAGGTGACAGTGAGGACCAGAAAGTGGGACTGCCCTGGCTCTCCAGTACCTGTGCCCCATCCCAGCCCTGCTGTGGACTCCAGGTCCATGTTCCCTTACCCTCAGGTCCATGTTCCACAGCATTCAGCTCAGGCACCCAGGCTGGGCAGATGATTACCGGGAACAGCTTGTTCTTAAACTTCATCTCAACACCTTGAGAGGGAGATAGGCTCAGTGCAGGATCAGGCCGGCCCAGCCTCTCCCCCTGACCACCCCAAGCATGGAAGGGGACAATCTCCATATCCCTATCCAGCTTTGGAGTGAAGCAAGGTTTCCATGCAGTCTCCATAGTCAGCCCCCAAACTGTCTTTGTCTCCCTCTCAGAAAATTCCATCATCATTCAAACAAGATGAACTTGTGCCTACCATGTATGTGTTTAAAGACAAAGCAAGAAATCAGGGTGAATCAGTCTAGGACTCTACCAGCCTCCTGTCTGAGCTCAAGTCCTCTCATCCTCACACTAGTCCTGGAGGCCTTGGGATTGTCTCTTTTGCATGAAGAAACTGACTGAAGAAAGGGGAGGTGAGAATTTTTGTCTTGGGGTTTGATTTGCTGTTTTGGGTTTGGTTTTGCCTACTTGGCCCAGTTATAATATTATGCCAAGTATACATCCTCACACTGTTTGTATTTTTTCAGTAATACCAACACAACTTTGTGATTCATGCAAAAAAGACATTTAATAATAATAAAATAACAAAATCTGCAATGATGCAGTGAGGGACTAAAGTAATAGCTTAGCAGGTAGGATGATTGTGCAGTAAAATATGGTAAGAATGGACACATTCTAGTCCTTCACCTGGTATTACAATGGGCGAATAGCAGCTATAATGTGAACATCTACTATCCAAAGAGGAAAACAGATTCTGAGGCACCTCCAGAGGGTCTCCTGTGCATCTGTCCACCTCTTTCCTTTCTTACTGTCCAAAGAAGCTCAAAAGCTCTGCACAACTATTCACAATAGCCAGAATCTGGAAACAACCTGAGTGCCTGAGAACAGATGACTGGATAAAGAAACTATGGTACAATGGACTTATGCAGCTTGGAAATGAAGTCACGAAAATTGTCTATAAGTGGATGTACCAGGAGAATATCATGCTGAGTGAAATGAGTCAGAAGGAGGTCAGATATAGAATGACTGCATTCATTTGTATCACTGTCACTGTCACTGTCTTCCCGTTCATCATCGATTTTCTCGAGCGGGCACCAGTAACATCTCCATAAGACCTGTCTCATGCAAGTAGAGCCCAAGGGCACCTGCTTACTCCAAGAACATAAAGAGCCTCAAACCATTCCATCAGGTCATGGGAATGAGGTCTATAACAGTTACTGGTATTTGGCACATCAAATATGACACAGGTAGCTTGCCAGGCTCTGCCGTGTGGGTAGCATACTTTGTACTCATCTAAAAATCCAGCATTTATTGATGAACCGCGCGCCGCTTGCAGGCATTCATTTGTGGGATATAAAAAATAGTATTAGACTAATATCCAAGGCCTTGGGAAACAGGGACCAGGAAGATGTGTCAATGATTAGAATCTCCCACCGTGTGTGTGGGACTTGGGGGAGAGCCAAGGGTAGGTAAGAGAGAAGGGACAGTTTGAGAATAATATTTGGAAAGTGTAATGCTAGATTAGAACTGAGTATTGAAAGTAGGTAAAGAGATATAAATGGTAACCCTTCAGTGTGTGTATTGCAAACCATAATGCACAAAAGGTGAGAGATAGATAGATAGATAGATAGAGAGAGAGATAGAGAGAGAGAGAGAGAGAGAGAGAGAGAGAATGCCTGCCATAGAGTAGAGGTAGGTTTTTGGGGTGGTTGGGAAACGAGGCACATCGGTGTTGGAAAATGTGTTCTGGTGGAGGAATTGTTGCTGGAACACTGGATGACTGCAACCCAATCATGAACAGCTTTGTAGTGGTCTATCTCACAGTGATTCAAATTTTAAAAAATTGTTCAGCACATACTCTGCCCCAGAGACCCAATGAAACCAGCACTCCCCTGCCCCAAGGACTGAAGATGCAAAAGTTTGAAAAATGAATTTCTGTGCATCCTCCCAATCCTCTCCTGAGCACTTGGGAATCATGAAGGGCACCCCAAGCTTTGAGAGGACTGGCTTATTGGAAGATGAGCTCTGGGACACAGAACTGAGGGACATAGATGGGGCAGTAAATGTCCATCCTGAGACCATTATCTCTGCCCCCTAGCAGTCCTTTGCACCCCCATGCTGCATGTAGGGGATCACAGTGTTTGTGCAGGAGGGCAGAGGAAATGCAGAGAGCAGAGTCTTAAATTGTACCTAAAGCAGAGCTTGCACAATCTTGTGACTTCCTTTTCTTGGAACCTGAGTACTGGATGCCAAATGATTCTTAGTGTCTTAGATCAAAGGACCTAGAAGACTCTGCCAGTCATTCTGCACGTGCTCCCCTGGATGCACATTAAGGCACACGCCCAGCCACATGCTGGCCCCATGGGCCACAGAACAGTGCTGGAGACTCTTCCTCTCTCCTGCGCTAACAGCAAAGGGGCTAGCTCTGTGTTCTGTGACCAGGATCAAGTTGAACTTCTCTCTGTGACTGTGGATCCGAGCAGCAGCCAGGCAAGGCTCAGGGATCTGGCCATCACTAGCCTCGAATCTCCCACAGGTTGGACTTGGCTGCTTACACGCATTATGTCCCTGTAAACTGGAGGCTGTCTAAGGAGGGCCTTAGCAGGGCCATGGTGTTCTCTTGGTGGCTCAGCACTGAGCTAGGGAGACTGCCAGATGGAAAGCAGCTGACCCAGGTATGGAAAGGGTTGGAATCAGTCAGGACCCAGGCACCTCTGCCCCTCTTGGCTACTAATGCGCCAGCCCAGACCTGGACCTTAGTGCCAGCTGGTTCACAACAAGCTGCAGCCATGACCAGAGGTGGTCTAACAAGACAGGTACCCCTAGTCTCCACCATATAGTCACACTCAAGCATCTTTGCTTTGCCTTGTCACCTAATCCCTTAAAAAAGGAGGGAGTGTCCATATAAAGACATTAGGGAAACCTGATGTCTGTTACAACCCAGCCTGAATTCTTGAGCTCTGGGACTTCTCTGGGTTGGTCTCAGACCCCATTTCCTCCTAGAGACTGGTCCACGTTTTGTATGTCTATGAAGAATGCCTCCAAAGAACCTCTGTTCACTAGGGGCAACTCTTTAAGAAGCTCTTAGCACCCTCATAAGAGAAACGGAGAGTGAAGAACAGGGCAAGGAGAAGGAATTTTTTCTGCCAAGAAGGAGCTTCTCTAGTTCTGTGTGGGCTCTAGCACAGGCCTCAAGAGGAATTCAAGTGTGGCGTTTTCCCCAGCAGGTCCCCAGGGTCACCCCAGAACTTACCAATCTCTGTGTTCCCCACCACTAGCTTGGCTTCAGGGTGTTTCTCTTTTAACTCCAGCAGCTCTTCCAGTGTGGAGACCTGGATCCAGGTCACACGCCTCCCCTTGAAAGTATAGCTGCTTCTGGGGGTGTCTTTCAGCCTCTGAAAGGTGGTTTGGAGGGATTGGGTAGAGTTGTTTTGGTTTGGGAGCCACAGCTGAAATGTTCAAGGATTACTCCTGACACTGTGCTCAGGGGTCATTCTAGCGGGACTTGTTATTATTCTTGGAGTTGAACCAAGAGTTGGCTGCATGCAAGGCAAGTTTCCTCCTACACCCTGCCCACCCCATGGCCATCACCCGACATATTACAACCCCCAGAGGTCAGCCTTTCAGGAACTTGGGAACTGAGGAATCCCCAAGAAGATGACCAGGTTCCCTGGTGATGAAAATCCGCTAGACTCCAGGACTCCGAGCACAAGGTCTGGATCAGGTCCTTCCCTGGGGTATCACCTACCAGCAACTCAGGGGGAAGATAGGCTCTTGGGAGGGATCCAGGGGCTGGAATTCCCTCAGGATTGAATAGAGATGGTGAGAGTGTCATCTTCTGGGAAAGGAAATAGAAAGTGAGACCATGGTCCATTCTTTCAAATGCTCCATGATGCAACCCACCCTCTGTCCATGCTTCAGTGGTCTCTTAACTAGGCAGGCCGGAGGGCCTGTGCAGAAGCCTACATGCATCAGCCTTGTGGTCTGAGCAAGATCATTTCTACCTGCAACCAGCATTGTTGAGAGGTGAGGAGGAAGCCCATTGGGTTGGTCTGAGATTGGCCCCTACTTCCAAGGGAGGGGAGGCTCCCCTTACCGTGTCATCTTTCCTTTGGTTCATGCAGCAGTTAGGGTTGTTGCCTTCTTCCTCCACAGCACCCACCATCCTAGAGAGAAGTCCAACACTGTTCAAAGGTGCTCAAAACCTTCTATGTACATTGACATGTTTGAGACACATAATTGTGAGGTGGCAGGAGGCATCATTGCTGTCAACAACTATGGCAGGCTGAGTGAAGGGTTCCATTTTTATGGCAACTAAGGCTGCTGGACATGGGTTTCTTTCATAGTTCCCCACAAGGATGCAGCCATTTCTCGCAGAAACGGTCCCCCTTCCGGTAATGTGCTCAGGCCCTGCAAACTAACAGCCCATCTTGGTTAGAACTGTCTGTGTCATCAGAGGAAAGCAACTCTGGATGAAGGGGCATCAGCTGAGCTCACTCTGCCAGCTCCTCGTGTTCAGCTTGGCCACTGCTGCCAGCCATCTGGGAGCAGGGGACACGGCTAGGAGAGAGAATGGGGAGACATTCCGTGATGGCAGAGCAGAACCCGCCAAGAGCAGCCTCATTGCCAGGCCCACTCAGAATACCTATTCTTTGGAGAAACAAGATAGGCTGGTAACAGAGGACTGGCTAAAGAAACTGTGGTTCATCTACACTATGGAATACTATGCGGCTGTCAGAAAAGATGAAATTATGAAATTTACCTGCAAATGGATGGACATGGAGACTATCATGCTGAGTGAAATTAGTCAGAAGGAAAAGGACAGATATAGAATGACTGCATTCATTAATAGGATATAAATAGATACCAGTGTTTTACTAAATGTGGGAAATGGTAATGGCAGATTAAAACTCACCATTGAATATACACAAAGAGACTTAAGTGATAAACTCTAAATATCTGCAGGGCTAGCCACAATGTGTAAAATAAGAGGGAGAGAGATGCAGAGACAGAGAGACAGAGAGAGAAAGAGAGGAAACTGGGGTACCTGCTATTAAGGCAGCCTGGGGGTGGGCGGGAGGGGGGGGATACATTGGTGGTGGAAATGGGGCACTGGTGGAGGAATGGGTGCTGGTATACTGTATTACCAAGAACCAATTATGAACACCTTTGTAATTGTATGTTTCATGGTAGTATAATAAAAAATTTTAAAAAAATACAGACAAAAACAAACAAACAAAAAAAAAAGATGGGCTGGTAACATCCCTTCTCCAGGAAGGAGCTCCTAGGAGGCAGTCTCAGTGTTCTCAGGCGTCTGAGCCAAGGCAGACAGATTGGCATCATGGCTGCATCGTGGCCATGCGTCATGCCTCCGTCATGGCTGCCATGTGTGAACCATGTGAAGAGAAGGTGCCAGGCACTGCTCCAGGGGCTTCTAAGGGAACTCCCTGCAAGGGGGCCAGTGGGTATGAAGCAAAATTTGCAGTTCAGACAAGGGAACCTGTCCAATGCTATGCCCCATGGAGTGAAGGAAGAGGATTTGAGCCCAAGTAGGCAGACAGAACAAGGGCTCTGTCACTGCCATTCACCCACACCCAGCAGGGGTTCCCCTACACCCAGCAGGGGTTCTCCCCCACTGCCTTCTGGGGTGGGGGATGTTCCCAGCCCTACAGACAAGGCTCCAGCTCCACTCCTGCGGGGGCTTTTAAGCACAACCCAAGTTATCTAATGCATCAACCCGAGAGGTCAGAGTAAAACACAAGATTCGCTCACTCTCCCCTCCACGCTGCTGATGGGAGCCAGAGAAGAGGGGGATCTGGTGAAACTTGGGAACCTAAGTCTGAATCTGTGTCGCCTTGCCGCAGGGCAGGGAGGGCTGTGTCTGGGTTTGTATCAGCCTCAACAGGGATTCACAGACTGTTTGTATTCTGATTCACAGCTTCAAAGGCCAGCAGAGGACCAGCTGGCAAAGGAAAAGGTGTGAGTGGCAGGTTGGGGGGCGGCTGGGAGGGGTGCTATGACTCTTAACCGCCACGTTCAGAACCTGGGCCATGTCCCAGAGAGCCCATCTCTAAGAAGGGCTGCCAAACCCCACGGCCTGCAGGAAGTTAACTCGAGGGTAACAGGCCTCTTCGGAAAACCAGCTCTTCTACTTTGCTGGCAGGAAAGCTCCAGAACTATTGACAAGAGTCCTGCCTGAGTAAGAATGGCAAGTGGGAAAGCATGCCCCTGGCTGGCTATCCTTTGACTGTCAGAGGTTTCTGGCCTCCCTCCTGGTGTCCCGCCTGCCCTGGCCCCCCACTTACCCTGGCGAAGGTCCGGAAACCCTGGAGAATGGGTCTGTAGCGGTGCAGCGGCACAGGTTACCTGCGGGCCAAAGCAACACTCAAATCACTGCAGATCCTCTGCCTGGAAAACCCTCAACTTCTTTAATTTCCTGGCTTCCAATAGCTGACTGCAGCTTCTTCCAGTAAGTCTCCCAGGAATGCCCAGACTGCATTGGTGTCCCTCCTCGGGGCTCCTCGCCACCCTTCTCCTAACCATCTTAAACCCCTTCCCCGCAGGAGGGGCTCCTTGGAGGAGCTGGTATCTTTCGTCCCTGTGCCCTGAATGCTGGTGATGCCAAACATGTAGCAGCCCCCCCACCATGACCCCCAGAGCTGATTGATGAGGTGCTGACCGAGGAGGAGTTCCAAACAGAAACAACACCTGGTCCCTGCCCAGAAGGCTGCATGGCACCAGTCCCTGCCCAGGACAAGAACATGTCCCCTCCCTCCCATGTGATCTCTGCCCTGCAGGACCCTGGTGAAATTTAGGGGAAAGTAATGTAACCAGCATGGTGGACTTTTTTTCCAAGTGATCATCTATATTGGCCTCCAACTGATGCCCCCTTCTAGCACTGGAGGTGGACACATACACAATGGCAAAGACCCCAGAAGACCCCCCAAAGCACCCTAAAGTCTTCAAACCAAGAATAAAGTAATGTCTCAGCAGACTTTGATCCCCACACTGGGACCCGTTCCGCCCTGCCTTCCCACTCCCAGGATGCACCCCAGAGCACGGACCTTGGAAGGCATCTTCAATCTCCTCAATGGTGGGCTCGGGCTGGTTCCGGAGCAGCGTATACATGCTCATGACTATGCCAGGGGTGCAGAACCCACACTGAGAGCCATGACTTTTGGAAATCCTCTCCTAAGAGAACAGGTGACACAGATGCCGGGTTTGACAGAAACTTTCCCTGCACAGCCCAACTGAGGCCATCACCTGCTGGTAAATAGTAGGGAGGGTGGCCAGGCAAGGGACTCCCTGCTACTGCCTGAAGTGGAATTCTAGCACCATCTCTTAGTGACCATGATCTCATCAGGTCACGTGTCCCCTAGATACAGACAGGAGAATGTCTGTATCCTGACAGTTTCTCTAGAGCATGTATTTTATTCCAAATGAGTGGGGGCGGCGAAAGGAGGTTGGGCATGTAAGGCCATACCTGGCAGAGCTCGGGGGTTTACTCCCAGCTCTATGCAAAGGGAGGTCAGTCCCAGTGGTGCCCGGAAACCACACAGTGCTGATGAAGAAACGCAGATCTCTTGCATGCAAAGTCTGTGCTCCAGCTATCTCCCTGGCACTGGAATGCATGTTTAGGTGCAGGTTGACCTTGCCAGCTCAAGCACTGTGCCATCTAGAAATTTACTGTCTGCAAAGAACTTGCTCGGAAGTCTTTTATTATAGGAGATGCTCCTTGTCCACCTTGGTTTTTCAGGCTCTTCGGAGTAGCTCTCGGCACTTAGGTTAAGATACATTG
Source organism: Cryptotis parvus (assembly GCA_021461705.1). Taxonomy (NCBI): domain Eukaryota; kingdom Metazoa; phylum Chordata; class Mammalia; order Eulipotyphla; family Soricidae; genus Cryptotis; species Cryptotis parvus. The sequence goes on from JAJIBD010002959.1 coordinate 53,426, forward strand.
ATGGATCTTTCTGCCCCACTCCATACCCCTAGCAATTCATCTTACAAACAGGTACTGAGAACCTCTTGTGCCAGGCCAGGCAATGGCACTAAGACAGAGCAGCAAAGCAGAGAAATGGTGGTTCCGTTGCACTCATGTTTGAAGAGAAAAAATGCTGCCAAACATTAGGAAAATGTTTATTAGGAAAGTGTTAAAATGAGGTGTCATCGCAATAGCAGCTCCTGTGGCATCATAAATGGCTACCTTTAAGGGCTAAATCTTATAATATAATTCGGATGAGACAAATCTTCCAAATGGGGTGTTGGCCAGACAGTGTGTGGGAATCTGAGTAAAAATGAAGGTTACAATGGTGGGTCTAGAGAGTGGTCTGGTCAGATGTGTGTGGCCAACAAGCAGTTCAGGGTAGACCCTTTCTTTTCCACGGGCTTGCAGAAAGGGAAACCTAAGGAAGACAGAAGTGGTGCAGGGGGGGGGCATGTAATGGTTGAGAAAGGATGTGTAGAGAGTAATGGCACGCCAACAGTTGGTGGCACCAAGTTGACCTGCAAGGAGACGTCAGAGCTGGGGAGCAGACGGAAGTGTCTTGGCATGCAGACCTTATTGATATGACCTCTGACCCAGCAAAGTCAGAAATATGAGGATAGGGAGTAGAGAGCCAAGTGAACCTGGATCAGCATGCAGAGGAGGAAGGAAGTGAAAAAGTGGATGGGCCAGTTGGCTTTAGGGCTTGTCTCAAGTCAAAATCAGGCCCAGAATATGACTCTGTCCCACAGAAAAGGGCCTTAGCCTGCCCAGACAGATACCATATCTGGGTGGGACAGCCTTTTCTTTCATCAGCTGTTTCAAAGAAAGCTTTTAAGTCCTAATTAACCTCTCACACCCCTGCAGCTTAGACCTTAGTCATTTTTCCTGCCTAAGACTCGAAGACACCAAAGTGACAGGACAGTGTCACACCTGACACTGGCCTCACTTTGTCCACTCCCAGTGCTCCACCTGAGGAGTTAACTCCAGCCACTCGCTCTCCCTGAGGTCCAGCTCTGAGACACAGAGTGGGCATTTGAACCCCAGGGTGCCCTCCCAGCATCTTGGGAGAGTGAAGTCCTGGACCCTTGACCATGGAGCTCAGGGACAGAGCACAGGCCTGGCCTGGGTTTCCGCCCCAGAACTCCCTCCCAACACTCCCAAAAACAAAGGCTTGGGTCAGACCCAGGCAGTGTCTGTGACTATGTTTCTTAAAAAATCTCCTGCCTCAGTTACCTAAACACAAAGCACAGACCAAATGAACCCCGGTGCTGGCAGGCAAGAGTTCCTGGATTCCCTGGTCACCTGATGGATAGCCCCTTACTGCCCCTCCCCCCAGGCCTCCAGGATAAAGGGCCCCCTGCTTTCTTCTCCATTCAAGTGCCAGTTGCTTTATAATCCCCAAACAACCTTCTCTCTGTCTCTCTCTCTCTCTGTCTCTCTGTCTCTCTGTCTCTCTCTCTCTCTCTCTCTCTCTCTCTCTCTCTCTCTCTCTCTCTCACACACACACACACACACACACACACACAATTCCACATGGCAGCAAGGCCTCCATCCTCATTAAAGGGAAGCAGAGGACAGGCTGGGGCTGACTAAATCTTCGCCATGATGGTACCAGACCACCCAAGCTAGCAGAGGTACTTTGCCCGGAAGGACACAGCCACTGTCAGAGCAGGCCCCATTCCTGTTACCTGCACAGGGTGCAACCTTGTCTTGGTGTTTCCAATCCCTTCCACCGTGGTCACTGCCATGTGGTGCAAAGAGCATATGGGGGCCAGGCAGGCGTTGGCTGAGAAGTGGCTGGAATCCCAGATTAAGGTCATCCCTCAGTCCACAAGGGTGCAGTCCCCCTTCCATGTTTTCTTATCTGAGGTCAACTCACCTCGCTGCCCATGACCCTGGACTGAGGGCAACAGAATCCCCTTGCCAGAGAAGGCTGAGCCCTGCAGAGTGGAAGGGAGGAGGGCAAGGAGAAAAGAGGGGACAAGAAGCAGGTCCTCTGGCTCTCTGCAGCCAGAGGACTGTCAGGCATCTCTCCTACAGCCCCTCCTGGACCCCAGACAAGCAGAAGGTTCTAGCAGGTTCCAGGGATCCATATATGGACCCTTCTCTATACAGGATGCGCCCTGTACTGCTCAGTGTCGGGACTCCCTGCCACTCCACCCAGGCCTTTCTTAATCTACCCACCATCATCACTTTCCTGACCCTTGGAAAGGTAAAGAGGCAACGCTCTAGACCCAGGAAGCCTGGCCCCAGACAGAGCTTCCTGCAGTCCTCTCTGAGTCCCCACCCCAGCTTTAGCCTCCACCCAAGTGTTCCTGCACAAAGGCTGGTCAGGTGGGTAGCTGAGGAAAGTGAAGTGAATGTGACACTTCTGCTCGCTGGAAGATCAAGTCCATGAGGAGAGGTAATTTCTCAATGTGTTGAGGAAGCGCTTTAGGGAGGCTGGGCATAGGATGCCTCGGGGCCAGTACAGACTGGGACTCCCAACCCCATCCTGTGGGGCCGTGGATTGCTTCCTGGAGTAGGCAACATTTCCTCAGTACCAAAGAACTCATGAAAGTGAGTCAGATGGAACCCCTGGAAGAAAAGATGCAGGAAGGAAACCGCCTATGCAAAAACCAAGCCAGCAGGAGTCATGGGAGTTGCTCCCTCATGGTAGTCCCTCATGGTGCAGGCTCCTGAGGAGAATGGAAGTCGGAGAGCAAAGCAGCTGGTGATTATAAAGGACCTCAGATGCTCCACAAACACTGACTTGATCCAGAGGCTGTAGAGGCCCCAATAAAGAACTCTTAGAATGTAGAGAGAGACCAGGTTTTAGAAAGGCCCATGTGTCCCCATATACCAACCAGCTTACCCACCCCCTCACAATCTACCATCGGCAAAGGATACACAATCTTGTTCTGAAGTCGATCATACTTGAGAGCATCACCGCACGCGCCACAGCCCCCTTCTCCACAACCCAGCTTGGTTCCGCTTAGCCCCACTGGATGGTCAAGGGTTAAGGTATGGGAAGTCAAAGAGAAGAGCGGCAGCTGACCTCAGGCCCCATGCTTCCTCATCAGAGAGGCCGACTTGTCTTATCCACCTCACAGATGATGAAAGGCACCAGATCCATGGGGTCAGCATCAACTGTCTTCCCGGGGACTCAAGCCCCAGCACACTCCAATCCCAGAGACATGGTGATAGGGTCAAGCTCTTGTAGGTGTGACCCAGAAGCATGATTTCCGGGGCAGAGGGTGGGGGTGAATTCAGCAGTTACACAGCTGCTAACAGTAGGGAGAATCCTACTTGGGGACTCCCTGAGTGAGGCTTTTCTCCTCCAGAACCTCTTAGGCTAATAATGCTCAGGGACCAAATTAGGGCTAAGCCAGAGCATAGCATGCACCCACAGAAGGTCGAATGAAATCATGTTTGGAGGTCAGGACCCTTTTGGAAGCACCTCCTACATAGGCGTGGAAAGGAAACTTCCCTTTGAGTTTGGCCAGTGCAGGCCATGCAGCTCTTCTAGAGCCCCAGCCTCATGACAGCCCCTGCATCAGAGCCACGATCTTCACACTCTTCCCTGGACAAGTACCCAGCTTGTGGCTACCCGAGGATGCAGGGAGTTGCAGGCTGTGGTGCCTGGCCTCCTCCCTTGTTTTCAAAATATAATTAGTGCCTAGCTGTGGTCTGGACTCCTACACTCATTTCCATGTGCTCATTTCACCTTCCCAATAATTAAAAACAGACAGCATTGAGACCCACAATATAAAGTGAGACGTGCAATGTGGCACCACCACTGCTGTCCCCTCAAGGCTTGGGTCCAAACACAGTCCTCAGTAGGCAGGTGTGGGGCCTCCTATATCATTATGCTGCTGCTTCCAAACTCACAGCTCAGGCATTAGGGGAGGGGACCTCTAGGTCCCAGGGGGTTCCCTTTGGTGTCACTGCTCAGATGACTGGGGCTGGAAAGAGACAAATGAAGCAGACAAACTCTAGGATGCACTTCTGTCAACCTGTGGATCATTCTGCAATGCACAGCAAAGCCAAGCCAAGGCTGAGACTTCTCTGTCTCAGAACTCCCACAAACCTCCCAGCTCAGGAAAGGAGCCATGGGGATTTCCCACATGCCAACTTTCAGTTTTGTATTATTTTTTGTGATGTGACTCTTACCCCAGCAAATGCCATTTCAAACTCCAATGGATATCCTCAGTTTCTAAGAAAGAGCCTCTGTCTCCAGACCTTGCCAGTAAGTGTGCTGGACATAGTGCTGGGCATAGTATCCCATGCTGCCCTGCTAGGTGGCTCTGCTTCCTCATAGAAGCCATGAGGCTCTGGGGCCACACCCCACCTCCAGCCCGGCCCCTTCAGGTAAGAAGTCAGGACAGAGTGCATCAGAATCAGCACCCATTTCACCGGTGGCAAACCAGCCAGGTGTAAGGGCGTGCTTCCAGGTTTGCCTCTATGGGTGATGCAGCAATCCTTCCTCATCCCCTACATGCTACAGGGCAAGTGGCTGCACTCCCCACCCATGCACAGGGGTGGTTGCCTGAGGTCTGGATGAATAACTTCCTCACAGGAAACCCCTGGAGTGTTTCCAAGTGGGAGGGAGCTGGCAAGCCTGGCTCTTAGCTCTATTCCAGGCCCTAAGCCTCTGGGCAGGACAGAAGAAGGCCTTCAGTGCCTTGCCATGTACAAGGTCACCTCCTTATGGCTCCTCCTTATGGCTCTTCACGCTGAGTGAAGAAAGCACTCGAATCCCCTGGGGGGCCCTTGACTTGGGCCCCTCTACAGCATTTCCACAGCGGAAGCACCTCTCCACACACCTGGGTGTACAAGCCGCAATAGCTGCCCTCCACTCCCGTGCCTCCCAACCTGTCTGCAAGAACTATTATGAGGCCCCCAGGAGAGTCTCCTCCTTCTCCCATATCCCATCTCCAAAGTCAGGATACTCTTTCTTCTCAGATAGGCCAAGAGGGTTGTTTCTGGGTCTGCATTTTTCTCCACCACCTACAGAAATAAAACAGAAAGAGAGATCTGTCATGGAGACCTATCCTTGGGTTTGCCCAAGAACTTTGAAGAATTTTAAAATTTCTGTGTGTGTGTGTGTGTGTGTGTGTGTGTGTGTGTGTTGGGGGAGAGCCCCACCCACCCACAGTGCTCCTGGATCTTTTTCAAGTAACACTCCCAGCATTGCTCAAGAGACCATATTCAAATTGGGGTCAGCTACATTCAAGACAAGCAACTTTATCCAAGAATTTGTAGAGTTAAGAGGAATGCGCTAAATATTAGGGGAAACAGGATTTGTTTTCTAAAAGACTGTATAAATGAACCTATTCAGTCATCCAAACTGTGCTGGGAATCCTCTGAGCCCCCAAATTTTGCTTTGTGCTCCCCAGGGCCCTCTGCCAAGCATACAAGTGTTGCAGCTGCAGGAGTGGCCATCTGAGCAAAGCCCCCTTGAATCAACATGTCGTCCCCTCAGCACACCACAGAGCTGCTGGATTGGGACTGTGAGCAGAGACATGGGCAGCACTTGCCCGATAGATCAGTTCAGGGCCCAGGCTCACAGCCAAGGTGCGATGCACCAGGCAGGCAGCATGGACCAACATTTTCACACCTGTCCAATATGGAGGGGAAAAGCTGCAAGTGAGAGCCTTTAATACAGGAAAAGGTTGCTTCCGTGTCAAGGCACTCATTCTCAAGGAAAACTGTTCAGGGAAGTGTAAAGAAAACTGTTCCACCCAGCTTACACATCAGCAAGGAAAGAGGCTTGGGGTGATTGACCGGGTTTCCTTAGAGTGAGCTGTACAACGAGTTCCACTTCTTAATGTGGGGAGCAGGAAGTGTCTGCCCCACACCTCAGACTTTATGAGGGGCTTCCATGATGCCACAGGTGTGGCCTACAGGCAGCCTTTGGGGTGTGTGGGAGGCAGCGGGTATGGTGGTCTGGCTGCAGAAGATGGGCTTCCCAGATGTGCTCGAAAGTGGCCACGTTGGGAGACTGCTGTGCTTCCAGTGGGAGAACAAGGAAGTTGGGGAAGTGTTAGCCAATGGTCTCCTGCAGACCATCGGTGAAAGAGAGTTGGCTGAGGGGCATTAACTCGTTCTGAGAACGACCACCTTCAGGAGCTGATGGCCAACCAGAGCAGATGGAACACAGCCCATATTTGGGAGAAAGGAATCTCAGAACACCTGAGGCTGAGGGAGAGCAGCAAGGAAGGCGGAGAAACTGGCACTTCAATGTAGTGAGCCCCTCGGCTTAGTGCTCTCTGGTGTGGGGAAGGGAAGCAACATCTTGCTACTCCTCCTTATCACTCTACAATGAGTCTGTGTTTGGCAATTTAGAAATGTCCTTGGGATATTTTATTGACTCAGTGTAATCAAAAAGTCCACAAAGCTTCCAGAATTTGCCCCTTGAATAAAGTTTAAAGGAAAGTGAAAGATAATTCTTCTTTGGTGATTACACCCCATGATTCCAGTTCATTCAAAGTTCAGGTTACAAAGTGCACTAGAAGCATTTTCTTTCTTTTTTTTTTCAGAGATTGTGGCTTCCCAAGACCAATATGCTGATTCCCTTTTCTTTGAGGACAGTGAGAGTTTCTTAGCTCTCTTCCTCCCTGCAGAAGTCCCCCAGTCCTGACCTGTAGTCTTGTCTTCATCCCTCAAAGTCATCAAATCATTCATGGCTCATTGTATTCAGGGACACACACACACACACACACACACACACACACACACACACACAGAGAGAAAATCCAGTTTTTAAGTCGTCTTCCAAGTGCCCTCAACAGACTCCAAGCTTCCACTTCAACATTTCTCTCATCCTAATTCTCTCCCAAATTTGTGCTGTAGGAATCAGAAGCTCCTGACACTTTGATGGTCCTGCTACCTTCCACCTGCATCCTATGTATGGAAGAGCCCAACCCTAGCTCAGGAAAACCTTTCCATATCAGTCCTCAACACTTAAATTACTCCAGGGAAAGGCTGCGCCACTTTCAAGGCATGAGAGTGGGGTTAAGCTGATTGCTCCAGAAAATCCCAAGCATCAAAACAGTGGCTGAAACAGAACATCACCCATTCGGTAAAACTAAATATCATTATTTCAAACTAATTTTTCATAGCCAAATGAATCAGTGGGAGAGAAGGAAGAGTTGTCCCTAGTAGAGAAATGCCTGCTAATAGAGATGATGAACCACACTGGTAAAATGAAACAAGGAGGCTAAAATGGAAAGAGGAGTAGAGGTTTGATAAACACAGTATTGCGTAGTCTCAAAATATCTTCTCACAGATGGGTATAAAGGAATAAAAGAGTCATCACGGCACAGTGGCAAGCACCGGTGGTCATGCCTTACCCAAATGATCTCAGCCCCCATCACCCATAATGAAGAAAAAATGCACACAGTTGCCTCCTGACACAGCAGCTTGAGAAGAACATATTTCTCCAGCATTGCTGTACCAGATGCAGACTGGAATTCAGCAATAGACAGTGAGACACAACTTAGAGTGAGGGATATCCTAGAAAATAACTGGCCTGTTCTCTTCCAGAATGTCATCACAAAAGACAAGGACAGCTGAATCTTAAAGAAGATTAAAGATTGGTGACATCTAAATGTCACAATGCTGCTTCTGGACCTGGGGACGAGCAAGAGAGGAGCAAGTTTTAAATGATGCTTCAGAAACATCTGCATAATGTGGCATAAGATCCCTTTAAAAATTAGGCATCAAAGGGGCAATGCCAACATCTGGATGAGCCAGAACAGTGAGGGGTTGGGTAGAAAGTACCTTTGGAAACACTTTCTGACTGTTCCCTCTGAAGGTAGATTTCTAGAATGGGCTACTGGGTGATTTATTTTTCTGGAAGGGGAACAGTGTAGGTCAGATAAGTTTGGGAACTTCTTAATTAGTTCATGACCAGACTTCCTGACTTTCCTAGAGTATGGTATCCTTGGTCTTAGTTTGATGGGAACAGGTGTATGGGATCTGAAAGTACTCTCAAATGAAATTATGCTCAGAAAGAAGACAGTGTGCTTTATATGTTTAATTATATTAATTGAATATAAATAAATACATGATATATTTGCAATATGTGAACATGTATCTAGAGAGAGAGAGAAAAAGAAGAGCGAGAACATGGTCAATCAGTGTGGCAAGCCCTTCATAGGTGGCAAAAATGTAGATACGGTATTTTACAATATTTTATCCTTTCTGTAGGCTTTTTACTGAGCCTAAAATAATTTTAAAACACTGAGTTTAAAAATGAGTGCCTTTAGTCAAAGATTTCTCATTCCATTCGCATTAACCAGGGACCTCACATCAACACTGTGCTAAGTGGTTTGAGAACATCTCAAAGGAGCATCTCACAGGAATAGTCTCTGAACACCAAACTAGAATCTTTGTTTAGCCTTTTTCCAGATCCTGCTCTACAACTGGCCATTAGGCTCCAAGTTGCAAGTCCCTGAACCTGGGCAAGTGTATTACCCACAGGGTCAGCAAAAGGAGCTGCTCAGTGATGCCTGGACTGGGGCTGGGAAGTTGGGTGGGTCAAGTGAGTCCTGAGTTCTCTGCTGACACTTGCACCTGGACGCAAAGAATCAATCCTTGACCCTTTCAAGTGCCGCACGCATGCTGACTCTAGACTCCTGCAAGGTCTCTGATCTCCACTAAACAGAGTGTTTTTTGATGTAAAAATAACTTAGTTAATAGCAGCAGTTCTTTTGCAGCACCTTCACAGCAACAGGACCTGGCAGGATTGCTCTTCAATGCTGACCCACCATAGAACCCCTCGGGTGTTTGATTCATCTCCTCTAACCGTCCAGAACCCCTCCAGAGCTACCATCTGAACAGAAGGAGACTCACAGCTCACAGTGAGTTGCCAAGGTCTTACAACTTTTTTGGTAACTTTTTGGCATAAGAACTGCATAACAAAAGATGGATTACATCTTGGAAACCAGAATGGAACAGATTTTCAGGAACTTTTGGTGGATGGGGAATTCCCTGGCTTGGGGTTCTCAGCACTCTCTCATCTCTCTATCTTGTCTGTCAAGCTTTCCTTCCCTTTCTCAAGAGCTCTCCTGTTTATTAATCTCAAACATGCATATTCAACAGGGAAGCAGCAGCAGGAAAGTAGGGTTTTGCATAATGATACCCCTTAGAAATGCTACATGGCTTTTCTGAATGTGCAAAATAAAATACAGAGGAAAGCAATCCCAAAGTCAGACTCCCTTGGGAGTTTGTTCCTTTATAGGGATAACTAAATGTATAGATCTTTTATTTATTCTTCTTTTTTTTTTGTCACACAGTGTGATGCTCAGGGGTTACTCTTGGTTCTGCACTCAGGAATTACTCCTGGCAATGCTCAGGGAACCATATGGGATATGGGCATGGAATCCAGATTGGCTGTGTGCAAGCCAAATGCCCTCCCTGCTGGGCTGGCACTCCAGCCCCTATGGATTTTGAATTTTTAGATAAGCAATCTCTAAAGAGGAACAGAGTCTGGGATCGTGACACCCAAAAAGCGGCTTCAGAAACAGTCAAGTGTTCATGTAGAGGAGACCTTGGAAGTCATGCTAGAGCCACCCTCCTGTGGGAACACTGCCTGAAAGCTCCCAGGCAGCTGCCAGGCTACAGCACTTACAGAAAGCAGGGTGCTGCTTAACCCTCTCAAAGGAATTGCTTGATAATACGGCGTGCCCAAGTTTTCCTACCACAGTGCTACATGTCATTCCTGAAAAGCAACAAGCACAGAGAGACAACTCTGAACCCCAAAGACCAGACGACCCCATTCCCACTGTGCCTTCTAGGGACATGTCATATCTAACTCCAATGTCTTTAGAGCAAGGATGGGGCCAGGACTCCAGGAATTCTCTTTTTATTCAGCAAACACTCCTGGGAAAGCCAAGAACCAGGTAACCTCTGAAGCACATTGCAGTTCTGGAAGATTATGTTGAAAATCAACCAGTTTCTGAACACAAAAATACAAATCAAGGAGCCAGGAGAAAGTGAAACCATTAGGATGAATATCTAGCCTAGACCCAACCCAGGTTTGAGTCCCAGCACCATATGGCCCCCAGCTATCACTGAGGGCAGCCGTGGAACCCTGGGAGGCTACCCCACAGCCCAGAGTGGTCTTGAACTCACCCCAACACTACAGGGCGTGAACAGAACCAAAGACCCAATTGACCAAGAATCACCAGTGTGGCCCCTACACCTCCTGAGCACCAGTTGGGACCCAAAAAAGAAAGAAACAATTAAGCAAAACAAACAAACAAAAAAAGGTTCTTCTTGGGGTGTCCTTTGGGAATATCTTCATGCACAGTGGCCAATGCTCATTCACAATATGTAATCAAGACTCCTTGCATTTCCTGTTGTGGGGAGTGGGGGTGGCGAAAGTCAAGCTGAGCTTCAGAGCAGAAGTGTGGAAGGGTGAGCTGAGGTGGAGGCAGAGTAACAGGCTACACCCAGGGTCTCTGCATCTGCACTAGAAGCGCAAAGTTTGACTCCCCTGGGGCTGCAAGGATGGTAGGAGGCCTGAGGGTCCCTCTGCCCCCCGACGCCTACCTTCCCGGGGCTTCTGGACCAGGATGGGTAATCCAAGTGGGTAATCTTTAGGAAAGGAAAAGCTTTTCAATACTTCTATGTGGAGCTCAGTTGGAGGAAGAAAGCAGATGGCTGTGAAAAACACTTTGGCTTGCCACAAGATGTCACTAACTGTCCTCACAAATCGGAAGGCAAGCCTGGGTGCGTCTTGCAGCTCTTTTGAACAAGAGCAGTCGCCTGACGGTTGAGAAAGCTTTAGGAGAGGTTTTATTTAATAGAGGCGTAATGGGCCACCCCAATTTCGTCTGCAGTGCTGAGCCTCTTCCTCAACTTCATGCCAGCCTCTCTCCTGCAGAGTTGGCAAGGCACCTCCCTCCCCACTTCCCTTCCCCACTTCATTCTCCTCCCTATTCAGTCTACTGAAAAGGTCCTTCTACAGCCCCAAATACAGCCAAGCTCTGAAGGGAGAGGGAACAAGGAGCAGAGTGAGACCAGACACTGAAGAGAGAAAAGGAGGAAATAGAAGAAAGGGTACCGGTGCCTTGGGGAGCAGGCCAGCCCGACCAAAGGTCAGCTCCTGCTTACCTTTCTTCCATTCACAAAGAAAACCAACTTGTCTGCTGTCATTGTCACACCGAGGTCCCCTGCTCTCAGGTACCTGTTCCCAAGAGACACTGGCAGTTATCACTGTTCTGTCACTTGAAAACTACGCCTCCCAATAAAATGAAACCAAGTGGGCCAATGGGAAAGAACCTGTTCAGAGCTTCAGGGCATGGAGAGCTCTTGGCAAGGGCCCAGCGTTTGCATAATACAGGAAGACACCAGCAATCTTACACCACGGATTGCTCTCAACCCTTGTGTCAAAGAACACCAACACCGGGAAAGGTGCATGCAGATATGAGGGGAGAGGGTGCTGCTGGTGGCAGATGACCTGGGCTCTGTCCTCCCAAGAACTTGCTTCCTCCACCCCCTGCTGAAGACAGGGAAGGTGTCAGGGCCATACCTGAGCCACAGCACAGCTGACTCATAGCCTCCACATCCACAAAGGTGCATCTCCTTCAGGTTTGCAGCAACACTTCCAGGCACCATCAGGGATCTCCTGTAGCCTGGAGGAACCCGGACATAGGGCCAGATGAGGCCTTTCACCTGAGCAATTTACCTCTCTCCTCTGGACTCAGTTGTTCCCACCTTGTAAATGGGTCTATAAAACGCTACCATTGTATGTGCAAAAGGGGAGGGAGAAAGAGAGAGAGAGAGAGAGAGAGAGAGAGAGAGAGAAGAAAGAGAGAGTGTTGTGGTGTTGTGCTGGGAAATATGCGCTGGTGGAAGGGTGGATGTTGGAACACTGTATGACTAAAACCCAATCATGAACAGCTTTGTATTAGTCTATCTCATGATAATCACTCGTTCATTGATTTGCTTGAGTGGACACCAGTAACGTCTCCGTTCACTGGGAATGAGTCCATTATCGTTACTTTTTTTGGCATATCGAATACACCACGGGTAGCTTGCCAGCCTCTGCCGTGGCTCTGGGTTCATCCCAGGGGGCCCAGTCTTTTTCTATGTCAGACCATCAACTATCCAGGGCCCATGGAGCAGAGCCCTGGGTATAGACAAGCCTGTCTCCTGTCGGCCACCTGCCAATGCAGCCGGGCACCACCACCACAATGAATTATCTTATTATAATACGATTTTTTTTAATTTTTTATTATACCACAGTGAAACACACAGTTACAAAGGTGTTCATAATTGGTTCTTGGTAATACAGTATTTCTGCACCCATCCCTCCATTAGTGCACCATCCCCACCACCAGTATACCCACACCCCTCCCGCCTACCCCCAGGCTGCCTCAATAGCAGGTACTCTCTTTTCCTCTCTTTTTTTTCTCTCTCTCTCTGCCTCTGCATCTCTCTCCCCTTCTTTTTACACATTGCAGCTAGCCCTGCAGACATTTAGGCGATAATACAATTTTTAAAGAAAAGTTACCGTTGTACATTTCTCCTCAGTCACACAAGAATAAGGCAAGAACCCTAATTACTAACCTGTAGCCTTCCTCCACCCAGTGTGCATCCACCCAGGTGTAGATCCAAGAGCACACTGCTCCTGTCAACCTCAAGAGCCTCCCTCGCACTCCAGCTCACATACTCGCACTGACCATCTCATACACTCATGCTCACACTCTCACCCATGTTCACACTCAGGCTCACACACACCCACTCATTTGCACACATACACATCCCTATTTGGGCGCATGCCCACACACACATTGCTCACCTTCGTGCTTCCACTCACATTCTGCACTCACATGCAGAGTATGCCACTCATACATGAGCACACACTCATGCTCACACACAAGTGTATTCATGCTCCACTCACGCCCACTCATGGTCTCATACACCCCCTCCTGCTTGCCCACACTGTTCTCCCTCACACACTCACACACAACAGCATCATGCCTTCAGTCCCATGAGGACTTTGGAGGTTATTCAGCAGGCTGTGTAAAGGGGTCGGCTTTCCTGGCAGGCAGGAAGACGGCGTCCTCTGCCCTTACACATGGCGAGCAGCAGCTGAGAGAAGGAAATTCGGCCTCTCCACCAGCCTTTACACAAAAAAGGACGTTCCACCAGCCAGACCCGGCAGCCCAGCGGGCCTACTTTTACTTACTGAATCCCAACAATGGCTGGCCGCATAAGACAGTGGTTCTTCACTTGGGAAGTCCCCACAGCAGGAGCCACTTGGTAATGTCTGGGAGACATGTTTTCTTGCCATGGCTGAGAGTGCCAAAGGCCTTTCATAGCTGCTAAACAGTCCACCTTGCACAGGACACTCCACAGTGAAGAATTATCAGACCAAATGTCAGTGGATTGAGAAATTGTCCTGAAGGGGAGGAGAAGGAGGCAGAAGAAATGACGGATCTAGGTGCCTCTTCCCCTGATTCGCCCTGACTGCTCTGTAAGTGAAGAAGACTCCTCTGTTCCCAAGCCACCTGCATGAAGAAGCCACGCGTCTCCCTAGCTGGTGTTAAGGCACAGCCCAGAATGCTGTTAAACTAAATGGGCTGCCTACGGAAAGAGCCTGGGATCAGGTGTCTGGGCTTGAGTCTGAGCCTCAGTGCTTGGAGTGACTGTGAGCTCTGAATTTGGGGGTGATCATGCCTGCTTTGCCAGCGCCACTCTAGTCAGAGCTCAGGAGTGTGATACTACTAGGAGGTGGCCTCGATTTATCCCCTTCAGACTGTGCTTGTCACAGAATTCTTCCTACTGGTGTGCTGGGGTGGGAAAAGGAGTGGAAGGCTCTGATAGATTCTGTTTTTCTGTTTCATTCAAATTTTATTCCTCTAGTCACGAGTTTGTTTTGGTGCCAGTGATATTTGCCAAAGACATTGACTTAATACAGTTCCTTCTTTTATAGCAAAATGTTTGAGACCCTTTTCTCTCACTAATTCTTTCAAGACCTGTAGGAGAGCAGAACGTTCTGGAAGAAGCATTTTCCTTTCCAAGTAGAAGACTTCCTGAACCTCAAATTTTCAACCTGGGATAAATTCTCTCTTGGAGCTGAATGCTGTCACAGTACCACAAGAAGCCCCTCCTTTCCTGAGAAATGCTGGATGTCTGTCCCACACTCCACTGGCCACCAGGCAGCCAGAGAAACCCCTAGGCCTCTAAGGATATGAGTGTCTTGTCCCGCTAGAGTGATAGCACAGCAGGTAGGGCATTTGCCTTGCATGCTACCAACCTGGGTTCGATCCCTAGCATCCCCTATTGCTCCCCAAACTCCACCAGGAGTAATTCCTGAGAGAATAGCCAGGAGTAACCCCTAAGAGTTTCTCGGTGTGACCCAAAAAGATAGATAGACAGACAGACAGACAGACAGATAGATAGAGAGAGAGAGACAGACAGACAGATAGACAGATAGAGAGAGATAGAGATAAGAGATAGAGAGATAGAGATGAGAGATAGAGAGATAAGAGATAGAGATAGAGAGATAGAGATAGATAGATAGATAGATAGATAGATAGATAGATAGATAGATAGATAGATAGATAGATAGATAGATAGATAGATAGATAGATAGATAGATAGATAGATAGATAGATAGATAGATAGATAGATAGATAGATAGATAGATAGATAGATAGATAGATAGATAGATAGATAGATAGATAGATGGATGAATGAATAATGAGTGTCTTCTTGAATCCCAAGAAAGAGAAAAGACAAAAATGACAGTTGACATCTGCAAAAGTCTGTGCTTCCTAAGAACCCAGCCCTCCCTCCCACTGCAGAGTTTCCAGAAAGCTCTGGACCTTCTCAGAAGACCTGGCCAGAGTGAGGTCCCATCTGTACAGGTTCTCCTGCCCCCTCGCTTGTGTTCTTGCCCGCAGAAGGCTGGTGTCCACCTGGACCTCTGGGCCACTCACTCTTCTCTTTTCATCCAACTGTGCACTTAGGCCCCTGTCCTCAGTTCATTTTCTTTACCCACAACCCATTTTACTAGAAAAAGAAAAAAGTTACTTTTGTGGGGGTAGAGCCATATACCTTGCAGGCTTAAGGGCCACTTTAGAAGCCCAGGTCCCACCTGATCTCAGTGCCAGGAATCAAACCAGAAGATTTTGCATGAGGCTCATGTAAGAGCCAGTCCATTGAGTCATCTCCCTGGTTCCCTGACTAAAATTCTGTGTGTGTGTGTGTGTGTGTGTGTGTGAGAGAGAGAGAGAGAGAGAGAGAGAGAGAGAGAGAGATCAAAATTTTGTACTGCTGGATTTTTTTTTTATTAAAAGACAGTAAATGGTCAGTGTTTACTGTTGTTTCTCTCTGACTGATTTTCCTCCTTCACAGCCCCGACCTGGATGAAGGCTTTCTTCATTCTCACAGCATCCCTGTCTGCAGCGGAGCCTCCCTGAGGTTCTCCGAGACATCTGATTACTCACCCATCCTAATAGCAGCCCTTGACACCTGAAGAGTTTTTTTCATGTGTGTAATTTTATAAATAAGCACCTGCCAGGTGGACAGGAAAGGTGTGATTATCTTCCCCATCCAGCAAGGAAAATGAGGGCCAGAGGGCTTCACTGTCTCCCAGTGAACAGGTATTAGTTTCTGCTCCTGTCAGCCCTCTCAACAGGTAAACCCTTGGAGTGTGAAAACCAGGAGGAGCAGTAGCCCAGTAGCAGAGCACATGCCATGCATGTGTAAAGCCCTGGGTTCCATCCCTGAGGCCATCTGTTCCCTGACATCC
Organism: Cryptotis parvus; assembly: GCA_021461705.1. NCBI lineage: Eukaryota > Metazoa > Chordata > Mammalia > Eulipotyphla > Soricidae > Cryptotis > Cryptotis parvus. The sequence goes on from JAJIBD010002959.1 coordinate 69,204, forward strand.
AACATGAGTGACCTCCCTGAGTGCTGCAGATTATGGCCCAAAAACCAAAAAGAAATTCTTCTAAGGCAGGATGTCATGCACTCTGCTGTCACTTGCATATAACTGAAGGGTGTCATGTGAAGCAAAATAAGTAAGAGGGAGAGGAACAAATACCAGCTGATCTCACTCTTGTGTGGTATATAGAGAGACCCCACAAAGGAATAGACAATAGGGAACGATGACAAGCCCTAGGCTTTGCATTACCAAACTCAGGTTAGCAAGTGATGGAGGAAGGAAGAAGGGAAATGAAGAGGTCAACTGGAGGTGACATGGAGACAGTGGCAGAGGGTCATGGACACTTTGGTGGTGGTGGAATGCTTTGTACACCAATTCCCTTAAGGGCCCAGAGCAATAGTACAGTGGGTAAGAAGTTTATCTTTCATACAACAGATCCCCAGCACCCCATCTGGTCCCCTGAATACCACCAGGAGTGACCCCTAAGTTCAGAGCCAGGAGAGAGCCCTGAGCACTGCAGGCTATAGTCCCAAAACCAAGCCTACCAAATAATAAACTAAGTGGAGCCTTGAACTAGGACTCTGCACAGGGCATGAAGCAACGTTTGGTCTGATTAGTCTTTGCTCTGCCAGAGAAGTTGGAGAAACAGACACTGTGGTAACATCCGTCTCCATCTCTCCCAGTCTCTCTGGTGGTAGTTTGTCAATTCGGCAAAGGCCGGAACACCTGCAGAACCTGCCGCTCTGGGAAGGTCCTTTTTAGAGGGCTGAGAGAGCTGGGGTTCTCCTGGTTAAAGGGTTGAGGAGCCGGGGTTCTTCTGGAAGCCCCTAGGTGATTTGTAGCTTCCAAGAACCAGAAGGCGATGCAGCTCCAGGGCAGGAAGGCCCAGCTAAGTGGCATTGGGTCCTGAGGGGAGGTATTAAGGGTTCATGCATGAGCAGACAAGGGAAAACAGAACTCCGGGAGAATAAACCAGGCTTCTAGGATGATGGGGAAGAGGCAGTAAGCTCAGGGTTCCTGGGCCCTGTCCCCAGAGCCAGGGTTTCCCAACTGACTTCTGACTCCACGTGTGTGGCCAGACCAGGAGACAGGGACCTGGCAGCTATCATTTTTCCGGTCATGATCATTATCAGTGTTTCCACCAGAACTAACATCCCTCTTCATTCTCTGTATCTTCTTATTGCCAATATTCTGAGAAACGCAAATATAAGGGGAAGTGTCTAGAAGAATCAATATTGTGAAAGAATCACACAGGCTCCCACAGGTGGGGTGGGGAGAGTGAGGGAGAAAAGCCCCCAGAAATGGAGACAGCTTCTATATTGTTTTTTTAAGATTATTTTCACTCTTTTATTTGTGGGGAAAAAAAAAAAACAATGCGGGTGGTAACAAGAATCTTTTCATTGACACTCTGTGATTTACAGTGCGATGAATAATAAATAGTTCCTCAAGCACATAATTCCAAAACCATACCCACGTCTAGTGCACCCCTCCCACTCGCAAACACCTCCTCCCCAGCCCTTCCCCACCCACTCATTTGTGTCTGTTCATTCTCCCATTATACAGTCTTTGGACCTTGGTTGTGTAACTTAGTCCCACATATGAGAGAGATTATTCTTTGTCTATCCCTTTTCTTCTGTCGAGTCTGAAAATTATCCATTAAACCTGACTTTTAAGGTTATTAGAAGAGGCACTGCCAGTTGAGGAGCCCAGATTTGATTTAGCAGTGTGTTCAGTTGGCCTGTCACTTTCACAGTCACGATCACGATCTTCCCGTTAATCATCTATTTGCTAGAGCGGGCACCAGTAATATCTCTCAATATGTCCTGTCACATGCTGTAGAGCCAAGGGCATCGGCTTGGTACAGGAACATAAAGAGCCTCAAACTATTATATTAGGTCATGAGAATGATCTAATATAATTGTTACTGGCATTTGGCATATCAAATACAACACGAGCAGCTTGCTAGGCTTGCCGTGCGGGAGGCATACTCTATAAACACCTCCAAATAAAGCCTTTATTGATGAACCGCGGCTGCAAGCGGCCGCGCGAGCCGGACTGTGATGGGCTGGTCGGCTGGGTGGAGTTCTGATGAGAGGGAAGTCTAATGTGGAAAATGGCGGCGCCCATGGAGTGGGTGGGGGTCGTCTGGCTTGTTGTGAGGTTCTGCCGGGGTGGTGGGCCAAGGCTGGAACCCACCATGCCTCCCGACTGCCTCATGAACGGCTGGGCACAGGGAGAGCAAGGAACCGCTCTGCCCCATGTCTGAGAGTCTCTGGACCAGCATACCTGGGCCGGATTGAGGAAGAAACTGCTCCAGGGTGGGTGTCGATGATCCGGGCTGTGATGGGCTGGTCGGCTGGGTGGAGTTCTGATGAGAGGGAAGTCCAATGTGGAAAATGGCGGCGCCCATGGAGTGGGTGGGGGTCGTCTGGCTTGTTGTGAGGTTCTGCCGGGGTGGTGGGCCAAGGCTGGAACCCACCATGCCTCCCGACTGCCTCACTTTCACAGTAACCACATATATATCTACAGTATCTGGCTCTCCAGGGTACCGCCTGCTATGTCAGAAGAGGCCCTGGAAAAGCTGAGAGTCCTCCAACCCATGCAGATAAATAAATGGAGGACAAAAAGGTGAGCTTTAATAGAAAGGCTTTTATATAAAAATTTCCAAAACTCAAGACATCATGAACAGAAAGAATCCCCCTGAGAAGGATCCCAAGCACTCATCTGTGAGCACCGGGTGCTTTTTGGGGCCACCTGGACACAGCCTGCCCTCTGACCTCTGTTTCAGTCACTGTACCCATAGAGCCCATCATTGGGCACTCTAGACCATCACCAAACAATCTTGCGAACAGTCTTATGCACTTTAGCCTGGGCAATAGCACAGTGGGTATGGTGCTTGCCTTGGGTATAACCAATCCATCACCCCATATGGTCCCTTGAGCACCATTAGAAGTGATTTCTCAGTGCAGAGCCAGGAATAACCCCTGAGTATTGCTGGGTTTGACCCAAAAACAAATAGATGACAGACAAACAGACAGACGGACAGAAGGACAGACGACAGACGGACAGACATATAGACAGACAGATAAACAGACAGATGAATAGGCGGATGGATGGATGGATAGATGGGATGGATGGATGGATGGATGGATGATAGATAGATGATAGATAGATAGATAGATAGATAGATAGATAGATAGATAGATAGACAGACAGACAGACAGGCAGGCAGGCAGACAGACAGACAGACAGACAGACAGATAGACAGAGAGACAGATATACAGATAGATAGACAGACAGACAGACAGGCAGGCAGACAGACAGACAGACAGACAGACAGACAGATAGAGAGATAGAGATAGATAGATAGATAGATAGATAGATAGATAGATAGATAGATAGATAGATAGATAGATAGATAGATAGATAGATAGATAGATAGATAGATAGATAGATAGATAGATAGATAGATAGATAGGTAGGTAGGTAGGTAGGTAGGTAGGTAGGTAGGTAGGTAGGTAGGTAGGTAGGTAGGTAGGTAGGTAGATGGATAGGTAGATAGAAAGATAGGTAGATAGATAGATAGGTAGATAGATAGGTAGATAAGTAGATAGATAGGTAGATAGATAAAATTCTGGGAATATCAGATCCTCAGCACCTCTGACATCACTCTCACCTTGACCACAGTTAGGGAGCCACATCGCCTTACTGCTCTTACTGAACTCCATGTCAATCTCTCTGGGCACTTTGAAAACATACCAAAGTGTTCTTACACCCTGTTTAGCCCCTATTGTACTGCAGTCATGAGCAGACCCTGTCTCCTTGGTAATTCCTGCTCAGAAGTCCAGAGCTGAGGGAGAGTCTTACTCACAGGCAAGCCTGAGTTTCCTTCTTTCTCACCCGAGCTAACAGCATGTCGCTGACATGCTTATTCTCACCACTTTTCTCCTCTGCCCAATCCCCCAGGTAGCAGATGAACCACCCCCACAGTGTACTTATGAGTGAAAAGCTCAGAGACTCCAATAACTGATGGACACAGAAACCCAAGTCAAATTTGCAAGAATAGAGGAGGGAGAAAAATCTGAAAAACTAACCAGCTAATATTGACACATCCAGGGACCCTGAAAGGTTCTGAGAGTGTCACTCCAGTAAGCAGAAGGGCTGCGTGGTCAAGGGGACTTTGCAGAAAAGTCAGGTGACCTGGGGCTCCTCAGAGAGAGCTCTGTCATGAGCAGTAATGCCAGATGTGCTCTTGCTCACAGGAATCTTGGGAGGGGTGGGGAAACACTGAGGTGCCCGCACAAAATCCGGGAGCAGGTTCAGGGATCTCCTTCTGTCCCAGGGGATGGTGGCAGGCGGCAGCCAGTGGACAAAGACACAAGAATCCAGAGAAGTGTCAAAATGCTTTACTTAACACAGGTTCAGGCATACAAATCAACAATAGGAAAAACTCCAAACTCAGTGTTCCCAGCTAGGACCCTAGCCACGTGTAAACCAAGATGGCGGCCACCACGTGTTAAGGGACTATAGAGAGGAGACAGAGACAAGGCGCCAGCAGAAAGGGGGGAGAGAGTGACCCAAAAGAGAGCAAAAGAGAGGAAGCCGACTAGTTTTATCTCCCTGCAACCCAGACCTCCCACTTCTATGGGAAGCCTTCAGGGTCAAATGTCCTCAGGTAATTTCTCCCAGGACCTCACCTAGGCCCTTTTAGATGTTAATGTCGCTGACTCAAGATCTGCCTAGGAAATGCCTCTGCAGGGTAGAGAGAAGGGGTTTCTGAGATGAACTGTATCTCAGAATACAAAGGCATACATCTGTACCAAAGACTATACTAATGTCAGTTAAATATTTCTCCAAGCCTTCACAAGAGTCTCGTCTTTACTTCATGGTAGTTTTGTATTTCAGTTGCCTTTTGAGTTATCAGGGGGCCATGCTTGCTCCCTGATAACATTTCTCTCTAGTCTAATTTCTTAGAGATCCAACATGGCCAGGCAAATATTCTGGTAAGATCTAGCTAGTCCCATGATGATTGTGGTAGCATGAGAGAATATTTATACCAGCCAGTATAGAATACATGGTCAGATAAACTGCCACATTTAAACTGCCCTCCTATCTACAAAGTAACCTGCAGGAGGCAATTCCAGGCCCATGCAAAGACTCTAGGCAGGTGTTCTTTGCAATAGGAGGGGTCCATCCTGAGTAGAAGGAGGTGGTCCAGCCTGGCAGTAAGGGTGGCTGGGATGGTGCAAGAGAACGTGTCAGAAGCTAGCATGGATTGAGAATGGGAAGGAAGGAAAAGCTCAAAGAGCATCAGTTCAGGTGTTGACTCATGCCCACCTTTGCTCTTCTGGTGCCTCATGGACTCTTCCAACCCCACTGCACCAGGTATATCATCTCTGAGAGCAGGGCTCAGCCCAGAACCTGTGTACCCCCAGTCCCCCCACCTTCACACAACCCTGCTTAGCCAACTTGGGCTCTTCTCACCTTCTTCAGGAAAAACTTGGCACTGCTGCATGCTGGAGCAGAGCCTCACTTGGCAATGAAAGCCACCCCCTAGGGTGTTCTGCTAGATACAGCTGGAGAAGTTGTGGCCCAGAAAGATAGTAGTGGAGGAAGCAGCAGGTCTTATGGAAGGTGAGAGTAGCAGCTGGAGTGAGCAATTAGCATAAGAATGAGAAAAGAGCAACTGCAGAAACAGTAAGGGAAAAGGCTCTTTGCCTGGTCTGCCATGAGCCCAGTTAGATCCCTGGAACCCTATATATTCCCCTGAGTATCATCAGAGTGACCCCTCAGCACAAAGCCAGGAGTAAGCCCTGAGCAGGGCTTCGTGTGATCCCAAACAAGAACAAAACAGATGAGTGGAGAGGCCCACTGAGAAGCAGGTATCGGCATGACCTAAATCCAGAAGCCCATTTGGGGAGCTGGTGCCCATTTCTCACACCCTGCATCTGTCTTCACCCAATGGGGGCCTCAAGGCCTGGTCTATGCCAGGGGCTTGTTTGAAAGTCAAAAAGCCAGGAAATACAGGGGGTCAAAAAGAGGTGGCAATGGCAGAGACTGTCTGAGCAGCATAACAGAGATAAGGCCTTGGTTTCCCATGGGAGTGCCTGGGGGTGGGGGATGGTGAGAGTAGGCCTGAGAGGTGGCAGAGACCACAAAGCTATTAGCACTGGGCAGGGCCTCAAAAGGTACCTGGGGGCAAGCGGGGGCAGCAGCTGGCTGAGATGTAGGTGCCAGGGGCTGCCCCACATGCCCCTCTAATTATGGTGGCTCTCTCCTCCAGCCCATGGTTCCTCCCAGGAACCCTCAGGGGAAGGACTTACCCTCTCTGCATAGTCTGTGTTCAGTGGACACCAAGCAAGGCTCAGGTTTCGGGGTGGCCCCATGAGAACTGTCTCAGTCCAGCCACTCTGTCGGGTGGTAGTTCTAGGCACTCCAGCTTGTGAGTGACGAAAGAAGGGTTTGCTCTGTGTTCTCCAAGCTACCCTCTTTGGATGCTCTCCAGTATGTGGCATTTCTATTTCAAAAGAACAGTTTCTGGGAGATTGAAAAATGTCCTTTAAATTGAAATAACTTCCAAGAAAAACATATTAAAGGGGAGAGATTTGGAATACAGAAAACCTAAGAAACTCATAGTGGTTTGTGTGACATGGTTGAGAGAGAAGGGGAGTGAGGGGGAAGAGGGGGAGAGGAATTCAGGTATTTGTGTTCAAAGCCCAAGGTCCCTAGTCAGTAGCTCTGAACCTTGCAAGATCCTCCCCTCTCTCTCTCTGAGCTTGTGCTCCAATCCATCAAGCAAAGAGAATGCTAGACACATGGTTGTCAGGAAGAACACACTTGCTTACTGCCAGGAATGGACTAGAACAGAAATCAGGAAATGTCTCTTGAAGCAGAAGCTGCAGCTTAGTGGATTTTACACTGTATTTATTTATTTATTTATTTATTTATTTATTTATGTATTTATTCCTTTATTTCAGACTTCAGGTGCCTGCTAGAGCAAATCGATGAACGGGAAGACAAGTGACACAAGTGACAAGTGATTGATTTATTTATTTAGATAGTTATTTAGTTATCTATTTATTTATTCATTCATTCATTTATTGTTTATTTATTTTTGGATCACACCTGGCAATGCTCAGGGGTTACTCCTAGCTCTGCACTCAGAAATTACTCCTGGCGGTGCTCCGGGGACCATACGGGATGCCGAGAATCGAACTCAGGCCAGCCGTGTGCAAGGCAAACACCCTACCTGTTGGACTATCGCTCTGGGCCCCTTACACTGTATTTAAACACTCTCCCAGGAGCCCCGACTAGGCACCTTAATCAATAAGTCTATCCTGTCAAGGAGGCACTTCCTTGGGGACAAGCAATGACTACCTTCCTGGAGATGCAGCAACCAGTAGCCCTAGAAAGACAGTCTCACCTCAGGAGGCCGCTGTGACTTTCCCACTGCAAAAAGAGAGCCACTGCTCCATGTCATGATGGGGAGAGAAGGGGGTGGGGGGCGAACTCTGTGATCTCAAACCATCAGCACCCTCACAGGTCAGAGTTTGGAAAGGAATTCTCCCCAGTTTAATTAGATGCAAGAAACTCCTCCAAGGCACCTCTCTCTTCCTCCCTCCCTTTCTCTCTCTCCCTCCCTCCCTTCCTCCCTCCCTCTCCCTCCCTCCCTTTCTCTCTCTCTCTCTCTCTCTCTCTCTCTCTCTCTCTCTCTCTCTCTCTCTCTCTCTTTCTCCCCTCTTCTCTGTCTTGGGTTCTTGATTCCTTGCTGTGCCATGACATTTGCCCGCACAGGTTTCCCTTGTGAGGCCTGGAGAGGAAGAATGCAGCTGGGCCACTCTCATGTGCCATATCAACTGACACTCATTCTTTGTTAGTGAATCTGGTCACCTTGGCCTCAGCTTACATCAAGGAAGTGGTCTGAGAGACTGGCTCATATCCAAAAAAAGAAAGGACAACAAGTGCTGGCGTGGATGTGGGAAAAGGGGACTTTCATCCTTTGTTGGTGGGAATGTCAACTGGTGCAGCCTTTTTGGAAAACAATATGAATATTTCTCCAAAAACTAGAAATTGAGATCCCATTTGACCCAGCCATACCACTCCTGGGGATATAACCTGGGAAGCCAAAAACACACAGCAGAAACACCATCTGCACCTTTATTTTTATAGCAGCACTATTCACAATAGCCAGATTCTGGAAACAACCACAGTGCCCGAGAACTGATGACTGAATAAAGAAACTTTGGTACATCTACACGATGGAATACTTTGTAGCTGTTAGGATAAAGGAAATTATGAAATTTGGACATGGAGAGGATCATGTTGAGTGAAATTAGCCAGAAGGAAAAAGACAGATATAGAATGACTACATTTATTTGCATGACATAAATATATATATATGTATATATACTAGATATATATACTAGATATATATACTAGATATACATACTAGATATATATACTAGATATATACTATATATACTGTATATATATATACTATATATATAAATATACTATGATACCAATATCCAAGGTCAGGCAAAACATAGATCAAGAGGTCTTGTCAAAGGTGGAATCTATCACAAATGTTTGGGAGTCAGAGGTTAGGTAAGTAGAGAAGGGAACAGTGAGCTAATAATTGGTGAAAGTGGTAATACCAGACTAAAACTGAGCATTGAATACAGGCAAAAAGATACACATGATAACCTCTAATGTATGTATTGCAATACACAATGTGTAAGAGAAGAGAGAAAGAGAGAGAGACAGAGAGAGAGAGAGAAGAGATAAATAAACTGCCATCGAGGCAGGCTAGGGGAGAGGGGAGGGAATCCGGGACATTGGTGGTGGGAAATGTGCACTGGTGGAGGGATGAGTGCTGGAACACTGTATGACTGAAACCCAACACGAACATATTTGTTATTGTATATATCACGGTATATACAGAGGCAATGGTATAATAAAATATCAAATAAATAAATAAAAATTAAAAAAATTAAAGCGCACAAATAAAAAAAGGAAGTGGTCTGTCCATCATCTTAGGTTAGGTGGCAACCATCAATGCCCAAAACTTACCAGAATAGCAATTGATGTCTCACTGCTGTCACATTCTCATTACAGGTCATCCAAGTCTCTAGAACTTGGCAGGAGAAACAGTCCCTTAGGGCTGGTAGATTCTCATGAGAGATATAAGAGACTATGGATAAATTCAAAGGTGGTTGGGCTCTACTCAGAGCTGGCCCTATTTCCACTCGTAGCATCGTGAGGCCCCTTGCTTAAGAACAAGATCAGAGAATACAGTTCTCATATACAGAGAGGTTTCATGGGTCACTTAAGGAAGGCAATGGTGAAGCATCTGGAAGGACATAACCCTGCCTAGTGACACACATAGGATGGATAACCCAAGAACACAGCACCAAAGCATTTCCTTACAAGAGCAAGATGTGGTCTGTCCTCAACTCACCCACATGCCCACTTGCCACACACCATCCCATGAGATTCGCGGCAGACAGATCTATCAAATGAGACTCTAAACCAGAAGAAAATGGCAGAATATAATTGTTTAAAACTCAATGAAAGATCCCTACTTGTTTTCTCCTTCAGGCTACTGCACTTGAGTGGATTGCAGCGGGGTGGGAGTTAAAGCAGGAATACTGGTTTGGAGGAGAAGCAAGAGCCAGGCAAGAGATGGAGGCAGGGTGGGTTAGATTTGTGGGTCAGATTACGGACAGTCTCTAATCATTCCAGACATGAGTTCAAGATAGAATCAAGAACAACGCATTATGGGCAGGAATGTTTGTTGGGAGGAAGAAAGCAGTGAGTGAGAAGGAAGACTCTGGAAAGATGATGGCTCTGCCAGAAATGGTGGGAAGGAAAACAGGAGTTTACTTTGTGATGGCTGGGGTTGGATCTTAGAGCATCGCTTAGCGTCTACGTTTAGCACTGGGTTCAGTTCCTAACCTCACTTACCATTTTTATTAGTTTTTCTTTGGGATGTGTCCATTTTAAGCTTTCTCTGACATAGTCAAGTTAAGAAGAGCAAAGTCATTGTCTATAAGCATTCACAACCCAGAGAAAGGTCTAATCTATAGAGGCTTATGTAAAGATCCTAATCAATACCCAAAGTCGTGGGGTGTCTAGAATGAGGCTATAACAGAAGGGAGTTCTGGACTACTCAGATATTAGGGCTTGGACAGAGATGTTGGGGTGCCAGCAGAGGAGTCTGAGAAAACACTATGTTGTTAGGAGAAAACTAGGGGCATTGGGTGTCTTGGAGACCAAGAGAAGAAACTGTGTGCCTTTGGCCTATGGCATGAAGTGACCAGTTAAGATGGTTTCCTGGAGCAAAGTGGGCAGAAGCAAAACCTGAATTATGTGTATCAAAGGAGTGACAGGTGAGAGCATGACTACCACATCCTTTGCAGGAAATGAAACTCAAGTAGGAAACCCGTCATTGGAGTAGAAGCCACAAATGGTGGCATTGATGACCCGACTTCAACAGTTCAGGTCAGGAGTAAGGACAAGATGGTGTAAGGACACCATCAATGGTGTAAGAACAAGATTCATTTATTAGAAGCCAGACTCAAAACACTGACCTTTTCTTGGCCCATGGAAATGCCATAAAATAGGTTCTCATGATGCTGAGCAGTAGTTGCTAACCACAGCTCTAGTCAGCCATGGGTTCATGTAGAGCAATGACCAGCTCAAAGTGCATGATGTTAGCAGCATGTTTGGAATGCAGTGTTATATTTTTAAGCCTTTTGACATTTTTGCCTTCAGTATATATTTTTAATAAGTTACATGAGCTATTACACACTTTTTAAAAGATAGGCTTTGTGTTCTACAATGATGGCCAACTGTCAGTGAAATGTGTGTTCTAATGTCACTGTTCAGCAATAAATGCACAAGATGAGAGGCGACTATAAGAGTATCCCATCCTTGGCCGGAGCGATAGCACAGTGGGTAGGGCGCTTGCCTTGCATGCAGTCGACCTGGGTTCAATCCCGGGCATCCCATGTGGCCCCCAAGCACTGCCAGGAGTAATTCCTGAACAAAGAGCCAGGAGTAACCCCTGAGCATTTCCGGGTGTGACCCAAAAAAAAACAAAAAAAAAAAAAAAAAGAGTATCCCATCTGCACGGCAGAGCCTGGCAAGCTACCCGTGTCGCATTTGATATGCCAGATACCAGCAACAATTATAGACCTCATTCCCATGACCTGATGGAATGGATTGAGGCTCTTCATGTCCTGGAGCGAGCAGATGCTCTCAGGCTACACTACCATGTGAAAGGATGTATGGAGATGTTACTGGTGCCTGCTCGAGCAAGGAAGACAAGTGATAAAAAGTGATGCAAGTGAATGTCACTGTAGTTTCCACTTGGGAGCACTGGGAGGGGAGATTTATTTACAAATGTTTGAATGTTTTTAATGGATTCAATAGAAAAGGAATAGCTAAAGACTAAGAAGGCAGAAGTCTTTAAAGAACAACAGACCAAAAAGAGAATAGGACCCAGAGCACCCAGAAGAAGAAGGAACAAGGAAAAATAAACTTCTCCCCAAACAGGGAAGCAAAAGAAAATTAATGACAATGCCCCCAGTTGTTTGAATCTGGCTTTCATATGAACCGTTTTATTTGCTCTCTTTACATTAATATGGCGCTAGGGTCACTTGCTAAGAAAATCATAGAGTAGAAAAGAGAATAAATGTATAAATGTCTAAGTATTCCAGGAGAATGGATTGGATATAGCACAGGGATAAGGGACTTGCCTTGCATACAGCCTGCCCCAGCTCAAATCACTAGCACCACTATGGCCCCTCAGGAGACAGTCGGGAGTCACAACTGACCACTGAGCACTGCAGGGCATGGCCTCAGTAACCCCACTCACAAATATGCCCAAATTTGCATTTGTCTGTTGCTCTGTTCTTACACCAGTGCGTATTATTATGCTTCTACAGCTTCTGACGTTGGGAAGCAAACTTTGTTTTTCATTCAAGATTATTCTATTTAAGGTTTTTTCTGTTTCTATCACTTGTCTCTTGTCACTTGTCACTTGTCTTCCCATTGTTCATCGATTTGCTCCAGCGGGCACCAGTAACATCCCCACTCGTTAGGAATGAGGTCCATTTTTGTTACTGTTTTTGGCATATCAAATACACCACAGGTAGTTTGCCAGGCTCTGTCGTGGCTCTGGGTTCATCCAAGGGACCCAGTCTTTTTTCTGCTTTTTCTGTTTCTATGTAAGTGTTAAAATCCATTTGTCAAATTCTTCAAAAAATTATCTACTGGGATTTTGTAATTTCATTTCTATAGAAATATTTCATGAGAATTTATGTAATAACAACTTTCAACCTTGGAATCCATGAACTTGGGCTGTCTCCCCAGTTATTTAGTTTTAGTTTCTCTGTAGTTCTCAGTGAACAGACTTAGACACCATCAGTTAAACTTAGTCCCAAGTACTTTATACACCTGACATTATTTTAAGTGGTATTGCTCTTACAATTTTATTTTTCCCAGCTCTTAATATATGGATACACAGTTGATTTTATTAAATGGTCATTCATAAGAATTACATTGGTAAAAAAATGCACATGATGGCTTCCAAGTGTATGTAGTGCAACCCACAATGTGTAGGAGAAGGAAGGGAGAGAGAGGGAGAAGAAAAGAGATAAAGAACCTGCCATTTAGGCAGGCTATGGGAGGGGGAGGGAATTGGGGACATTGGTGGTGGGAAATGGGCACTGGTGGAGGGCAGGTGCTGGAACACTATGTGACCGAAACCTCCAAACATGAACAACATTGTAATTGTATATCTCACGGTGGTATAATAAAATGTTTAATAAAAAAATTTAAAAAAAGAATGACATTGGTAAAGTCACATATTTTGTTCATATTGGTCTGCAGAAAGAATGTTAGTTATTCATCTCCATTTTTATTCCTTTTATTTTTAATTCTCTTTCTGTATTTATTTTGGTAGTGTCAGGCTCTACCCCAGGGTCTCACACATGCTAGGCATGTGCTCTGCCATAGAGTCACATTCCTGCCCTCTCTTTCATTTTAAATTTTGCCTTTGACATTGTTTATTATTTGCAAAACAAAGTTGAGTGTAAGAGCGAGGGTGGACATTTTTGCCCTGCTTCTGCTTTTGCTGGGATGCCAGAATTATGCATTTATTGGGGTTTGTGTGTGTGTGTGTGTGTGTGTGTGTGTGAGAGGGGGTGAGTTTATTTTCTTTTGTTGGTCTCATTGCTCTCAGTAAACAGGAAGTTCCTCCTGAGTATGGATCCGTCATCTTCACGGTGGCATTCTCTTTCATGACTCAGAAAAAGTCTGAGAGTCAGTAAATATTTATCAGTCTAGTCAATGAGTGACAGATGGAGGGAATGCCCCAAGTGTTTAAATCTTGGTTTGGGAACTGAACTCTTAAAAAAAATGGTAAATCATAAACAGTAAATGAAAACAGAAAAAAGTTTCAGAGTCAGAGTTTATGTAAATATGTTAGAAAAGCTAGATGGGTTCAGAAGAAAGTAACAACTATTGACCAGAGGTGCCCAGCAAGCCCAGAGCACTTCAAAGCACCCCTGGTTTGCAAACTGAGACCCTCAAACATGCAGAGCCGTAAAGTTAGCTAAGAAAAAAGGAAAAGTACGAGATTTGCTCTTCAAGCCCATGTTTGACCTTGAATACTATTTCCTCTTTCTCTCCTCTCATGTCTTTCTAAGTAAATTTCGCTCAATAAAAACTATTCTGCAGGGCTTGCGTACAGTTGGGAGGGTGTTTGCCTTGCACGCCACCAACCCAAGTTTAATAGCCAGCACTCCATCTGGTCCCCCATCTCACCTCCAGCACTACAAGAATTCCTGAGTTCAGAGCCAGCAGTAAACACTGAGCTTTGCTGGGTATGGCCAAAAGACCGAAAAAAAATCAAATAAGTAGTTTTAAAATACATCTTGCTTCTCTAAAATAAAAATACCACAAAAACACTATTTGTGTAGACATGGATTCATCTATGTGATAGTCACAACGTTTTATTGATTATCTACCAGAGGAGTGGAAATTGATGGAACTTTACCATCAGGTTCTGCAGAGCTATTGAGACAAAATGTTCTGTAAAATAACAAGTAATCATATGTGTTACCAGTTACTGGGAACTTCCATCAAGCATTGTTCTAGGGCTCTGGGTAAAATAGAAACATTCCTATGTGTGCTGGAGCAGTGTGTACAGGTCAAAGCTTGAAGATCCTGATACCTGATTCTGTGGCCCCACCTTCCCCACACCACCCAGAGGACCTATCCTTGGTGATGAAATAAACAGGACCAAGCTTGACTTTGCATTTGAAGAGCCCTCTGAGACGGGTTTCTCCTGGTTGTTGCTGGATCTAGTTCTTCCATTTGCAGAGTTCCTGTGCACCTTCTCACGCCAGCAGCCCAACCCGAGCTCCATCTTCCTTTGTCTTCCCAAAGCACCAGCACTCATGCAATCATGGAAAGGAAGGTTCCACTGTTGACCATTAGGTTCAGCTGCAATCATTGAATTAAAACTTTTTTATTTTTTGGGTCACACCAGCAGTGCTCAGAGATTACTCCTGGCTCCGGACTCAGGAATTGATCCTGGCAGTGCTCGGAGGACCATAGGGATGCTGGTGATGGAACCGGGGTCGGCTGCATACAAGGCAAGTACCCTACCCGCTGTACTATTGCTCTGGCCCCGAGTTAAAACGTTTTGTAAAATAACAGAATCATAAAGCTGCCAATTATTGAGAACTTCCACCAAGCATTTTTCTGGAGGTTTCATATAACCTATACCACATCCTCCTACCTGATGAGGTGAACATTGCATCCCATTTTTACAGAGGACTGAATTGAGATTCAATGACCAAGCAAGTTTTGCAGTTCCTTAACACTAGCAACAAGACCCAAACAAGGCCAAGTGTTGGAGGGCATGCCCTAATGGGCTTCTGGTCACAGCAACCCAGAACCTCTGCATCTTCTAAGGCTAACAGCCATCTGCATTTTGCCTGAAATTCCCTCTTACAATTCACACTGGTAGACTGGGGGCAGGATTGGAAGAGACGTTTGGTTTTATGACTTTATACAGCAGAATATTCTTTTTTGTTTTTCTTTGGGTCATACCCGGAAATGCTCAGAGGTTACTCCTGGCTCTGCACTCAGGAATTACTCCTAGTGGTGCTCGGGGGACCATATGGGATGCCGAGGATCGAACCCGGGCCATCATGGGCCGCGTGCAAGGCAAATGCCCTACCCGCTGGGCTATGGCTCCGGCCCCTCTACAGCAGAATATTCTTATCATGGATCTATGTTAGCGCCAGTGCATCTCTCTTAACCCCACGGGTCCCCATGGGGGACACACATGTAGTTTTTCCAAGAGATTACTTGGTGACGTTTAGATCCACCATTGTAAATAATCCTATTAGATCAAAGTGCCATACCAGCCTGCCCCCACTAAGGCAAAGTAAGCAATATTATTCTGACAGATTCTGAACCTTAGTGGAGGTTTAGAGATATGCTAGCAATGGCAAGATATACATTCATGGTACGAAATATTATGCTGCCCTCTGTAAATTAAATCCTTAGTTTCATTTCATCTCAGGTGCCCTCCCCCATCTCTACAAGTTTCTTTGTAGGAAAGCTAAATGCGAGACTTTGTTCTGGTAAATTAACATTTGTAAAGTCTGTGCAGGTGAGCACACCTGGAAGTGAGAGATCTTTGGTCCTGACTGAGACTCATCCTTCTGGGTTGGGCCAGGGGCAAAAGGGATATAAAAAGAAGTGGCTCTCTTCCTCCTCCCTCTCTCTCTGTCTCTCTCTCTGTCTCTCTCTCTCTCTCTCTCTCTCTCTCTCTCTCTCTCTCTCTCTCTCTTCCCCCATCCATCTTCTTCTCTCACGCTATCCATTTTCTTCCGTCTGGGTCTGGACTCTGACCTGAGCACATGGTCTGGGTCCAGTGTTCATCTTGGCTAAGTACCCTGGCCTGAGCATGTGGTCTGGGTCTGGCTAAGAATTGGAAGTTTGGGGTTTTCCTGACCTTGGATTGTATTACCAGATCTTGTTCAAGTAAAGCCCTTTGAAACTTTGTTGGATTCATGAATTTCATCTGTCGACCGCTAGTCCTTTGGGGTAGAAGGGAATCCCGCTCCCTGATATTGCTAGGGGAACCCAGCAGTTGTTCCCTGATAGCCAAGTCTGTAAACTGTGCCCCCAAGCCCATGTCAGAATGAGAGGGAGTCCTGGTGCCTGGTGACACTTCTCCATGCTGCCCTGATCCAGGAGATGCATCCACATCTGTGAGTCTCTAAGCCAAGCTAGAGACTAGTGCTTGCCACTAAGCAGACATTCAGCCAAACATAAATGAAATGATATACCTTACCTGTCCATTCTAGCTGGACCCTTCATATTTGCTCATCTGTTCTGGTAATTCCAGATCTCCTTCCAATTCTTGCTTTAGGTTTTAGAAACTATGTTGAAACATTTAGAAACTATGTTGAAACATTTCACATATAATGGAGAAATTACATCATACCTAAAGATGCTCTTTTTCATAAAGTGTCTTATCTGAAGTGAGTATCCTGTCGTCAATTTTCTTTTCTTTAATGACTGTATGCTTTTTCTTAACTAATTAGAGGCAAACGTTAATACATACATGGTAGTTTTATTGGTGCTGTTAAAGCCAGTAAAGGATGGCTAATGATGAGTCTTTTCTCATTGCCTTCAGCTGTCCGCTGCTCCCTGCCCCTCGAGTTGTTGCAGTTGTGACTGTGGTGCCTGGCTGCATCAGCAGGTGTCAGACAGGAGTTAGGCTTGTCTATACCCAGGGCTCTGCCCCGTGGGCCCTGGGTGGTTGATGATCTGACATAGAAAAGACTGGGCCCCCCTAGGATGAACCCAGAGCCACGGCAGAGCCTGGCAAGCTACCCATGGTGTATTCAATATGCCAAAAACAGTAACAATAATGGACCTCATTCCCAGCGAATGGAGACATTACTGGCACCTGCTCAAGCAAATCGATGAATAACAGGAAGACAAGTGATACAAGTGAAGTGAAATGATCAGGTCTGTGTGTTTTTTGTGCAGCTTTAAGGAGCAATAAATGTTCCTTCAAGGAACATGCAATCTGCTGGATCGAACTGGAAGATCGTGTTTTGTGAAGTAAACCAGAAGGACAAAAACAGGGTGATCTCACTAATCTGTGATATATAAACTAACTGGACGAGGAAATACAATGTCATAAAGGGGCGATGCCAAGATCACCCTTGGCCCCAGAGTGTAGGGAGAAGGAGAAAAAGAGTAAGTTATTGAGGGGGAGGGAATGAGAAAGGAAAGTAAAGGGGGAACAGGAGCCAGGGACCTCGGGCTCATTGGTAATGTGGAGCAGTGTAATTATACACTCCCCCTAAATATAGTCAAAGCAATGACTCAACATGTTGAGAACATGACATTCAAACTACCAAAATTTAAACTGTGCCTGTCTATAACTGAGACCAGGAGGACTTGTCAATGGTAGGAGTCTACCACAAATGTGTGGGGTCAGAGTTTAGGTAAGCTAGAGAAAGGAACAGTATACTAATAATTGTTGGAAATGGTAATGCCAGACTAGAACTGAGTATTGAACATAGGCAAAGGGATGTGCATGATAATCCCTAAATGTATGTATTGCAATTCACAATGTGTAACAGGAAGAGAGAGAGAGAGAGAAAGAGAGAGAGAGAGAAGAAGAAGAAGAAAAGTGCTACATAGAGTCAGGCTGGGGGAGGGGGAGGGAATCTGGGAACACTGGTGTTGGGAAGGGTGCACTGGTGGAGGGATGGGTGTTGGAACACAGTATGACAGAAACCCAATCATGAACAGCTTTGTAATTGTATATCTCAAGTTGGTATAGTAACATTTTATTAAATAATAAAAAATAATAACTTATAAAACTAACGAGAATAAATAAATGAATCACTGTATCACTGTCTTCCATTCATCGATTTGCTCGGCGGGCACCAGTAACATCTCCATATGTCCTGTCTCATGCTAGCAGAGCCCAAGGGCATCTGCTTGCTCCAGGAACATAAAGAGCCTCAAACCATTCCATCAGGTCATGGGAATGAGGTCTATAATTGTTACTGGTATTTGGCATATCAAATATGACACAGGTAGCTTGCCAGGCTCTGACATGCGGGTAGCATACTCCCACAAGTTATAATGAAATATAACTGATTAAAATGCAACCTGAAAAACTAAACTAGTTGATCACCTCTTTTGCAACTAATAGATCTTTTAGGGGAGATACATAAAAAAAAAAAAGATATATGATTACAAATGAGCAGGAAAACTGTCTCAGGCTATACTGAGATTTGTTCTATATATGCCAGGTAGTGATTTATGTAGCTACACAGGTACATCCATTTCTCAAAGCTTCACAGAGGTCCAATTAAGGATATATGCATTTCATTGTACATAAATCACATGTGAAAGCTATCAACAAATACTGAACTTTAGTTAATAACAGCAAGTTGGAATATGCAAACTGATGCCTGTGGTTTTATTTTTTAAATAAATGAATAACTAAATAAATAAAATGTGCCTGTCAAGGTATCAGGCTGGGACGCAGGAGGCAAGAGAAAGGGAACGTGGGATCACTGGTGGAGGGAAGTGGACAGTGGTGGCGTCATTGTTACTAGAACATTATCTGCCTGAAACTCAACTATAAATACTTTGTAAATCAAGGTTCTCTAGTTACTTTTTTAAATGTCAACTTAAAAATGTGTATATTTTGTCTTTATTCTCTTCTTTTTAAGTTCCACATGTTTCTACATTCTCAACAGATCTTTTATAGAAGTGCAGATAACTGAATTTTGTGTTAGTTTTCAAAACCAGCCAGTTTTAACCAATATATTTTATTTCTTTACATTTTGTTTGATTTTATAATGTTTGTATTTGCTTAGACCATTTTACTTTGCATTTTTCTTTTCTATGGTTTTTATTTTCTCTCTCTCTCTCTCTCTCTCTCTCATCAGTCTCTGGCATGTTTTTCTAATTCCATGTCTGTTTGTTTGTTTTCTGACTGTGAAGTGTCACCCTGTTCCAGTTCTATCTTTATTCAGTCGCCCTATAACCTATATAGGTGATGTTCAGAACTTTGTTTATTGCTTTTTTAAATGTTCTCTTCTAAAAAATTTAAAACATGCAATTTTTCTAAGAACCCAGGATTTTGTTAAACCCTATCAGTAAACGAAACAACTGCATCACTGTTGAACCAAAAAAAACAAAATAAAGCATTTTTAGGTCTAATATATAAACACTGTGAGTAAATCACAAATATTTATAAAACAGTAAATAGCCAAGCATCGATGTCTTCACAAAGTAAATACTAAAATGTTTACTTGTCAAGAAAAAAAATAGTGTCTATTTAAGCTGGATGGGACTTTTGCAATATAATCCAAGTCTCTACTTTGATTCATGGTAATATAAAAAGCAGCAAATGGAAAGAGCTTGCTAAAATTGTTGATCGAATGAGATACACTATAAGATCATTTTCTTTCCTGCAACCATTCCGGGGTGATTATACTCGGGAAAGTCTAAGTACAAAATAAGAACCACAAAAGTCAGACCATTGCTGACGTTAGCTTCTGTTCCCAAGCAAGCTGAAAATGTCGACTGCAGCCGTTGATGGTAAAAGGACCTGACAGGGAATGGCGGCGGGAAGCTGCCGTGGGCAGAGGCTGCAGTGCTGCAAAGGGACCATGCATGAAACTCCATCATTAGCAGGAATGTCAACGACAGTGCCTGAATTTTTTAAAAATTTAAAAAGGCCATTAGTTGTGTGCTTTCTACTCACAGCCATGTGTCTACCCTGCAGGGAGTGCTACTAGGACTGACCATCTCCGTCAGCAGCAAAATACAGAGCTAGGTTTCGGGGAGGTAGGCCAGAGGCCCTCTCTCGCACAGCAAGAACTTTAGATTTATGATCTCTTCACTAAACTAAATCACGATAAATAACCCTCTAATTGTTTATCACAGAGTTCACAAGGTACTAACTGGAAAGAACCAAACTTCCAAAGTTCATGATTTAAAAAAAAAAAGCTACTCTCCTTGGCAGACACATCTTTGTAGACGCGAAGATTTTTTTTTAATTTTTTTTGTGTATTGAATCACTGTGTATAGACCATTACAAAGCTGTTCGTGATTGGGTTTCAGTCATACTGTTAGACTGGAAGATTTGAACAGCAATTTTCAAAGTCAGTTTTCATGGAATACTAACACTCAGGACTACCCGAGGGTTAATATCCAAGTAACCTAAGAAGTTTCACTTGACTCAGTCCTGCAGGTGAGTTGCTGGGTGGCTTGAGGGCCACCATTTCCCAGCAAAGACATTTGTTCCCGTGCAGAGATTGTTTGTGTACCCAGGGCTTCCTAGCTGACTCTTTCAACAGTGTGAGTGCTTTCCAGAATGCCTATTGGAAAACATGATTTAAAGAAATGCAACAATGTGCAAATAGAGCATTCTTGTTAAGCTTTGTTCAGTGGTAAAATAAGTGTATAAACGTATTCCATTGGTAATATGTAAAAATCCAACTGGGTGGCCTGAAGACATTGATGTTGTGTAGTCAGAAGTCTCCAGAACCTTTTCTACTTTCAAAACTAAAACTCTGCACATGAAATAAAAAACCTCTCTGCACTCTCTGCAAGCCATTTTCTATCTTCTGCTTTTATGGATCTGACCACTCTCTATTTATTATGTAAGAGGAATCATGCCATAGCTCTGTGTTTGGCTGACTTCACTCAGTATGTCTTGGAAGACATGTTTGCATATGTTATAGCATGTCAGGCCCTCATTTTCCACATTTTCCACATCCAGACTTCTCTCTCGTCAGACCTCCACCCAGCAGACCAGCCTATCAGAGCCTGGCTCATCGAGTTCCACCCTGCAGCAGTCTTTCTTAAATCCAGCTCAGGTATGCCGGTCCAGAGACTCGCAGACATGGGGCAGAGCTGCTACTGGCTCTCCCTGTGACCAGCCGCTCACGAGGCACCGGGAGGGATGGTGGGTTCTAGCCCTGGCCCACCATCCCAGCAGAGCCTCGCAAACAAGCCAGAGTACCCCCCACTCCATGAGGGCCTCCATTTTCCACATCCGACTTCTCTCTCGTCAGACCTCCACCCAGCAGACCAGCCTATCAGCGGCCGCGTGGTTCTTCAATAAATGCTGGACTTAGAGATGCCTACAAGAGTATGCTACCTGCATGGCAGAGCCTGGCAAGCTACCCGTGTTGTATTTGATATATATGCCAAATACCAGTAACAATTATAGACCTCATTCCGGAATGGATTGAGGCTCTTTATGTTCCTGGAGCAAGCAGATGCCTTGGGCTCTACTAGCATGAGACAGGACATATGAAGATGTTACTGGGGTCCGCTCGAGCAAATCGATGATGAACGGGAAGACAGTGATACAGTGATAGCATGTCAGGATCGCCTTCCCTTCTTAAGAAAAGGTTAGAATGCACCAGATTCTGCTTAGTCAGCAATTCATCAATGAACTCTAAGTTTATTCCACTTTTCGGCTGCTGTGATTGATTCACTAAGCTTGACTTGCTTTATATGTCATCTGATTCTATTCATGCAGTAGAAAAAACTTAGTTGAAAATTTTCCTTAACTCAGACATCTCTTCTAATGAATAAGAATTGCTGGCTCTTAGAATCTTTGGGCAGGGGCCCAAGAGATGGTACAGTGGGTAAGGAATTTGTTTTCTGTGTAGCAGGCCGGGTTCAATTCCCAGCACAGCATAACGTCCACTGAGCCCCACTGGGAGTAATTCCTAAGCACAGAGGCAGAACTAACCCTGAGCAACAATAGATGTGACCCTAACCTGAAAAAAAAGATTTCACAGCACACTGTTTGCCAGCCACAGAGAACCTTCCAGAAAGCACGTCCACCTGTCTAACTATTCCTTCTTTCAGCCTTTTCCATAAAAAAGTAGCTGCACTTGAACTTCTATAGCATGGGGCTCCTCCAATGGGGCATCTTCAGAAGCCCTCACGGACACCGGACGGAGAACTAGGGAGACTTGGCCTTGAGGATCCGCCTTTTCTCAGCTGGAAGAAAATACTCTACTGTCAAGGGAAAGGCTGTCCATAAAGTATTAAAACCCTGTAATTAGCTTCTTTACTGGGGCCAAAATTATGACTCTCTCAAAGATCTTTTCAGGCTTTAGGAATAAAAGAGGAGGTTCCAGGTGATTTCAAAGTCAGGGAAGCACAAGTTGGTCAGACCTCTTATGCATCATGAGACGGAGGTACAGGAATCTTTTAGTAATGCTCAGGAAAACACGTGGGCCAGTCAGACAAGACCATGAAGGAGGAGAAATCTAGAAACCCAAGAGGAAAGCTTACCTTTCCAGATTCCAGAAATAAAGTCAGCACCTCCTAAGAAGTGAAAAAATTGAGACAGAAACATCTCCATGCAGGTGCTGGGTGTACATTGCACTGGCTTATACCTGGCCTCTCTTCTTTAAGTCAAAACCTGCAGCTCCTGAGTACACTGACTTGGGGGCGTGGATGAGAATTAGGAATTCACCTAGTCAACCCATCCCAAACGCCTGCCCTCTGTGATGGAAATAAATGGATGTATTTGGTGAATGTTATGAACCTTCTCTCTGTTGCTCTCTGGGAATTCCTCAAGGCTTTCATTTCTCCTGGTTGTTGCTGGAACCAATTCTTCCATTAACAGAGTTCTTGTGAACCTTTCCACCCACTAGCCCAAACACAGAGCCCCATCCTTCCCCCCTTATTTCCCCAAAGCACTAGCACGAGGAGGGCTGTAGAGAGCAGGGTTTCATTGTGAACCATAAGAGCCTGGCAGAAGATCACACCCCCATGATTCTCCATGGCATCTACGGGCTTCTCACCTGCCAACCCTTCTCAGCTTTCTATCTTGCTTGGTCTCCTCTTTCCCTTTGGAAACCTTAATCTTGTAACTTTGGTATGAGACACCAAAGACACCAATATACCTTTGTGTCTTTGGGGGATAAGACAGGGGTTATCTCCACCTGTTCCTTTCTTACGTGGTCCTCAAAATTTTACTTGAAGTATCTTGCAAAATGGTGTCATCTTGGAATAGCGTCAGCCATACCTAGAACATTGTCCCAGGGTTGCTCTTTTAAAAATAACATCTAAAAAAATAAATAAATTTTAAAAAATAAACGAATAAAAAATCTTTAAAGAATAACATCTCAAAATATTTTCATTCATTGTAATGCTTTCTCTTGGAGCCCATCTTAACTTTTCATTGTCAATAGTAACCCTACTCTTCCTGGAAAGAGCTGACCTTTCTCAGATATCATACATTTTTCTAAATGTACTCAGGATGAGACAAAAACTAGGGCAAATTTCTGCTGGAATAAACTGAGATTGAGTCTGTCTGCAGGTTGTGACCAGGGCTAACATCTCAGCTTGCATTGCAATCCCCCTTGCCTGACTGCACCTCTGTGTCTTGTCCTGTGTCAATACTGCCCAGTCTTCTCTTAGAACCCAGTTAGACTGAGATTGTTGACTGAGAGCCTTCTACTCTGTGCCCAAGGCAAGGTTGCAATGCATAGAACAGACAAGCCAATTCACATTCTGACACACACACAGCATTGGCTTGGAAGAGAAGAGGTATCAAGTCATAAACCAAGCATGGGTATTTCAAAGAGAAATCAAAATGTTGGGGGGTGGAAGCTGTAAGACTAAATCATACATCTCCAAGAGAATCTTCTGATTGATTCATCTGAACTCCAATATGTCTTCCTGCAAATCTGAAGAATGGGGGAAGAATCCTACTTGGTTTTCAGGCAATCTGTGTAAGAGTAGAGAGAAGACCTCTGCCTCAGGAGACCTTCATTCACCCTCTGCTCGGGAAAAAACTTCCTGAGTATAGGCCCCTTGGTACTGATCCTGACACTTATGTGTCCTTGTTGGTCAGCTCCCTGTCTTCGCCCAAACTCATCTCTCCATCCTATTGCTTCTCCAACTACAACTTCCCTCCCTGGAATGTTTCCCATTTTCTAGACTACAGGCAATTCTATTTAATTCAGTTATTATATTCTATGTAATTCCAAGAAAGCATGATGCCTGGTTGTGTAATCTATAGCAAAATTAACATGATTAGATTATAATTGGTATCACTTGTATCACTTGTCTTTCCATTGTTCGATTTGCTTGAGCAGGCACCTGTAACATCTCCATATGTCCCTGTCACATGCTAGTGTAGCCCAAGGGCATCTGCTTGCTCCAGAAACATGAAGAGTCTCAAATCATTCCTTCAGGTCATGGGAATGAAGTCTATAATTGTTACTGGTTTTTGGCATATCAAATACATGAGTAGCTTGCCAGGCTCTGCCATGTGGGTTCTTCTTGTGCATTTACTAATGAACCACAATGGGGAGAGATTGGCTTTCCTCTTGGGTGGAGTTCTGATGAGCTGTGGAGTTCGAATGTTGAAAATGGCTGCCCCTCATGGTGCGGGGGTTCCTCTGGCTTCTTGCAAGGCTCTATTGGAATGGCAGGCCAGGTCTAGAACCTGCTTTCCCTCCCGAGTGCCTCATGATCATCTGAGCACAGGGAGAACAGGTAACAGCTCTTCCCCATGTATCTTCAAAAATACTACAAAAAAATGTACCAATAAAGAAGAGAAATAAAGATAGATCTGCAGATCACTGCAACATAAAGATTGGCGGGTTGGCAGTGCCCAGAAGTAGCAAAGAGAAAAATGATCCTAAATAAGGTAAGAAATCATAAAAATTAAGAAATGGGAGCTCCATCTGACTTAGAGACAAGCTGATCACTCTCAAAAGTACCCTTAAAGGGGGCTGGAGAGATAGTACAGCAGGTAGGGCATTTTCCTGCAGGTGTCCAACCCAGTTCAATCCCCAGCTTCCTGTGTGATTCCTCAGGTCCCACCAGGACTGTTCTCTGAGCACAGAGCTGGGAAAAAACCCTGAGCACCGCTAGGTATGGTTTAAAAACAAAAACAAGCAAAAAAAACCAGGGAGTATAATTATATTGACTCAGATACACAGGGCAGAGCTGCTACCAGCTCTCCCTGTGCTCAACTTGATCATGAGGCACCCAGGAGGAAAGGTGGATTCTAGCCCTGGTTTACCATCCCAATAGAGCCTCACAAGAAGCTAGAGGAACCCCCACACAAGGAGGGCAGTCATTTTCAACATCTGGACTCCACAGTTAGTCAGAGCTAGCTCCACCTAAGAGAAAAGCTGATCTCAAGCCCTGTTCATCAGAGTCCCACCCTACAGCAAAGCCTCTTTCAAGCCCAGATATGCCTGATCCAGAGACTCAGATACACAGGGCAGAGTTGCTACAGGCTCTCCATATGCTTAACTTATCATGAGGAGCCTGGGAAGGAAGGTGGGTTTTAGCCCTTGCCTGCCATCCTAATAGTGCCTCACAAGAAGCCAGAGGAACCCCCACACCATAAGGGCAGTCATTTTCAACATCTGGACTCCACAGTTCATCAGAGCTCCACCCAAGAGAAAAAAATAATCTCTCCCCATTGCACACTACAGCATGATTCATCAGTAAATGCACAAGAAGAGAGCCTACTACTGAGAGTATGCCACTCGCATGGCAGAGCCTGGCAAGCTACTCATGTCGTATTTGATATGCTAAAAACCAGTAACAATTATAGACCTCATTCCCATGACCTGGAAGGAATGGTTTGAGGCTCTTTGTGTTCCTGGAGTGAGCAGATGCCCTTGGGCTACTCTAGCATGTGACAGGACGTATGGAGATGTTACTGCTGTCCACTCAAGCAAATCGATAACGGAAAACATGTGATGAGTGATAATTATATTAAAACATAGCTCATTAAATGGCTATTTATATTGAGAACAAAAATCGTTTAAGAGAACGCCAAAAGGGACTGAAGAAATAGTATATCTGGCTTACCTACTGGCATGCAGTACACCCAAGTTCAATCCATAGTATCCCATATGGCCCCTGAGCACAGTCATGATCTATGACTGCAGAGTCGGGAGTAAGCCCTGAGCACCACCAGCTGGACCTCCCCCCCATCCCACCCCCCACAACTGCAAAAAAATAAATGGGAAAGGTCAAAAATTAATCATGAACCATTTTGTAATTATATATCTCACGGTGGTATAAAAAATTAAAAAAATAAATAAATTTTTAAAATACTGATCACAATAAATAATACTGTCTTTAAGAATGCAGAAAAGTGAGGGTCATTTTGAACTCTCACACTGGCCTGACTCCACCTCAGGTAACCTCCCTGGGGTGTGCGGCTGACAGGGTGGGCGGCCGCTAATGCGGCCTCTTATGTAACAGAAAAACTAGGAAATTCAACACCAAAGGGAAGGTAATACCCAAGAAAAAAAAGAAACAGTACACCAGAGGAATCTATCCCTGAACACCACAACACCATGGGGAAACAACGCAGATCCCCAGCTCGAAGAACAGATGAAGGAATCGACCCTGAAGACTCAAAAAAAGAATACAGATGTGCATGATCTCTCTGACAATGAAATTAGAGAAGAAATGGGTAGCATGTTTAAGGAGCTCAACAAAAAAATTGAGCAGATGTCCAATAAAATACAGGAGAACATAAACGAAGCAGTTGAAAAGGCAGTCAATAAACTACGGGAGGAAATGAGAGCAGAAATGAGAACCATGCAAATAGAAATATCATAGCTTAAAAAACTCAGTAGTCGAAATGAAAAAACACAATCAGGGCTCTCAACAGTAGGATGACAGCAGCGGAAGAGAGAATCAGGAGACTGAAGATGAGCTGCAGAAAGCACTCAGAGATCTACATAAGATGGAAAAAGACCAGAAAATGGATCAGCAACTGAACAGAGAACAATGGGATGAAGCCAGGCGGAACAACGTAAGAATCATCGGAGTCCCAGAGGGACAGGAAAGTAACCCCAAGGAAACTAAAACAGTTAAAAACATCCTGGCTGAAAAGTTCCCCAAGTTAAAGGAGGAAGGCATCCAGATCCAAGAAGCCCGGCGCATACCAGCAAGAAGAGACCCCCAATAGAAAGACCCCAAGACACATCCTAGTCAAGGTAATGGATGCCATAGACAGAGACATAATTCTTCAGGCAGCAAGATCAAAGAAGGAAATTGTATACAAAGTAGCATCCATTCGACTTTCAGCAGACTTCTCAGAAGACACCTTCCAAGCCCGAGGGGCAGTGGTGGGATATAGTAAAAAAAACTTAATGAAATGAATGCCTCAGCAAGAATTCTCTATCCGGCTAAACTCTCACTCAGATTTGAAGGACAGATATACAACTTCTTGGATAAACAACAGCTTAGGAACTTTGTAAAATCAAAACCAACCTTAAAAAGAAGGACTGAAAGATCTACTATAAGGCGAGCCATAACCCAAAAGAACAACCAACCTATTCAGAAATATGGCACAAATCCCATGACAATAATCTCACTCAATGTCAATGGTCTAAATGCACCAGTTAAGAGACACAGAGTGGCACAATGGATTAAAAAATTGAATCTGACATTCTGCTGCCTTCAAGAAACACACCTGAACAATCGGAGCAAAGACAGGCTCAAAATAAAAGGCTGGAAAACAATCCTTCATTCAAACAACCCATCCAAAAAAGGCTGGGGTAGCCATACTGGTATCTGACAAAATAGACTTCAGGCTGAAGAAGGTCAGAAGGGACAGTGAAAGTCACTTCTTAATAGTCAAGGGATGCATATATCAGGAAGAAATCACGCTATTAAACATATATGCACCCAACAAGGGGCCAGCAAAATACCTAAAGCAACTACTAATAGACTTCAAAGAAGACATTGACAGCAACACAATTGTAGTTGGAGACTTCAACACTGCTCTATCAACCCTGGATAGATCAACAACTTTGAAACTTACCAAGGAAAGACTGGCCCTAAAAAGAAGAGATGGAAGAAAGAGGGCTGGTAGACATACACAGGGCATTTCATCCCCAAAAAGCTGAATACACTTTCTTCTCCAATGCACATGGAACATACTCCAAAATAGATCACATGCTGAGCCATAAATCATACCTCCATAAAATCAAGAAGATATAAATTGTGCCAACTATTTTTTTCAGACCATGAGGCACTGAAAATAGAAGTTAATTGTACACAAAAACGGAGACCAATACCAAGTACCTGGAAACTAAACAGCTCACTGCTGAACAACCAGCAAGTCATAAAAAGAAATCAAAGAGGAAATCCAAAGATTCCTAGAAACAAATGAGACTGAAGACACGAATTACCAGAACTTGTGGGATACAGTGAAAGCAATGTTAAGAGAGGCAAGTTCATAGCTCTTCAAGCATTCATCAGAAAAGTGCACAGACCCGCTCAGTCGGTGTGAGCTCTAAGTCTCAGGGGTAACCAGCTGAGGAAGTCAGGAGAACAGGAAGCGTCGGCGCAATGGACAGACAGGCACAGACACAAGGGAGGTCAAATACTGCTGCTGCCGTTTACTGAAGGCAAAGCTTTTCTTTTTATGTTCAAGAAATGCACAGACACAAGATTATACCAGTTATTTTTAGCAAAGGAGACATTTTTAACAACAAAAGGAGTTTATCGTGTCTACCAGATATGACCACCTTTTGCCTGCTTGCCTGCACCTGTTTTTCAGACATGTTTTTCTGGCGTCTTTTGTTTTTACATACTTTCATATTTGCCTTAAATAAGATACATATTTTTTATTTTGATTTTCATAGAATTACTTACTAGCTCTATGCACATATTATAGATTAACTTAACCTACTCCTAAATAGAAACTTCTATGCAGAGTTTATTATTGTAAGATTATTAAGATTTTGTACTAGAAAGTGTTAACTTTAACAAGCCCAATTATTTTTCACACAGGAGGTTTAGGGAAGCTAATCACTGCATTCCCGTCAACAGGGGGTAGCCAGTCGCCTCGACCCATAGGTCAAGAATTCTCCCTTCGGACTCTCATCCACTGCTGGTGGGAGTGCCGACTGGTCCAGCCCTTTTGGAAAACAATATGGGCATTCCTCCGAAAGCTAGATATTGAGCTCCCATTTGATCCAGCAATAGCACTCCTGGGAATATACCGAGACACGAAAAACACATAGCAGAAACACTATCTGTACTTCTTTATTCATCTCTGCGCTATTCACTATAGCTAGAATCTGGAAACAACCTAAATGCCCGAGAACAGAGGACTGGCTAAAGAAACTGTGGTTCATCTACACTATGGAATACTATGCGGCTGTCAGAAAGGATGAAATTATGAAATTTACCTGCAAATGGATGGACATGGAGACTATCATGCTGAGTGAAATTAGTCAGAAGGAAAAGGACAGATATAGAATGACTGCATTCATTAATAGGATATAGATACCAGTGTTTTAATAAATATGGGGAAATGGTAATGGCAGATTAAAACTCACCACTGAATATACACGCCCCCCCTGCAGGGCGGCGCCAGGGGAGGCGGACATATGAATAATGAAAAGAGACATAAGTGATAAACTCTAAATATCTGCAGGGCTAGCCACAATGTGTAAAATAAGAGGGAGAGAGATGCAGAGACAGAGAGAGAGATAGAGAGAGAAAGAGAGGAAACTGGGGGTACCTGCTGTTAAGGCGGGGGGGGGACGGGAGGGGAGGGGTACATTGGTGGTGGAAATGGGGCACTGGTGGAGGGGATGGGTGCTGGTATACTGTATTACCAAGAACCAATTATGAACACCTTTGTAATTGTATGTTTCACGGTGGTATAATAAAAAAAATTTTTTTTAAATTAAAAAAGAAAAGAATTCTCCCTTCCCGCTAATGATGGGGAAGCAAAGGCCTGAAGGCCACAAGCCTTTCCTTATCAAGAACCTGAGACCAGCTCAGGCCTTGGCAGCCAGGCGCTGCGCGGGCTGGCATTTTTTTTTTACTATCTTTGTTTTATGCTATAATTGTGTATAATGAAAACTACGGTTGCCACAGGTTTTTCTCTTTGTTCAGTCTCTTTATTACTAAGAGTCTAAGTTTCAGCATAAACAAGCACTCTAATTGCACACCAAGCATTCTTAGAAACATCCAAAGGAATTCTAGGGGGCTTTGTTGGCGACAGTCCCTTTTAGGGGGAAGCACCGTCTGGTAACTGTCCCTTTTTAGGGGGAAGTGCCGAAGCCATCCCCTGGCCCAGTGAGCACTTTCATGCTACGCGAGCCGGTGACGTGGGAGCCGTGGCAGAAAAGAAGAAAAGGCCATCATAAACAGTCTGACTTCACAACTTAAGATCTTAGAAAGTGATCAACAAAAGGAACCCAACCCAAGCAGAAAGAAAGAAATAATAAAACTTAGAGCAGAAATCAATGAGATGGAATGTCAAAAAACAATCCAGAAGATCAACGAAACCAAAAGCTGGTTCTTTGAAAAAATAAACAAGATTGACAAACCACTTGCAAGACTTGTAAGAAAAGGAAAAGAGAGAACCCAAATAAATAGAATCAGAAATGAAAACGGGGACATCACAACAGAAACCACAGAAATTCAAAAGATCATTAAAGATTACTATGAGAGCCTGTACGCCACAAAACAAGAGAACCTAGAAGAAATGGACAAATTCCTGAATTCCTATAGCTTCCCAAGTCTGCAACAAGAAGATTTGGAATACCTCAACAAACCTATCTCCATCGAGGAAATAGAATCGGTAATCAAAAAGTCTCCCCAAACACAAAAGCCCAGGTCCAGATGGATTCACCAGTGAATTCTACAAAACCTTTAAAGAGGACCTACTCCCAATTCTTTTTAAGCTCTTCTGGCAAATTGAAGAAACAGAAACACTCCCAAATAGCTTTTACGAGGCACATGTCACCCTGATACCCAAATCAGACAAAGATGCCACAAAAAAGGAAAACTACAGACCAATCTCCCTGATGAATACAGATGCTAAGATCTTCAACAAAATACTAGCAAATAGAATCCAAAGAGTCATCAAAAAGATTATACACCATGACCAAGTGGGATTCATCCCGGGAATGCAAGGATGGTTCAACATTCGCAAGTCAATCAACATAATACATCATATCAACAAAAAGAAAAATAAAAACCATATGATCAGATCAATAGATGCAGAGAAGGCATTTGACAAGATTCAACACCCGCTCATGATGAAAGCTCTCCGTAAAATGGGGATTGAAGGAACCTTCCTCAAGATAATCCAGGCCATCTACTACAAACCCACAGCGAGCATCATTCTCAATGGGGAAAAACTGAAAGCCTTCCCCTTAAGATCAGCGACAAGACAAGGCTGCCCACTCTCACCACTTCTATTCAATATAGTACTGGAAGTACTTGCCATAGCAATCAGGGAAGAAAAAAGACATTAAGGGCATCCAGATAGGAAGGGAAGAAGCCAAGTTATCACTATTTGCAGATGACATGATAAACCGGAAAACCCGAAACTCTCTACCAAGAGGCTCCTAGAAATAAACATTCCTATAGCAGAGTAGCAGGGTACAAAATCAATTCCCAAAAGTCAATGGCCTTCCTATATGCAAACAGCGAAAGAGAGGAAAGGGACATTAAAGAAACTATCCCATTCACAATTGCGCCACAGAAAATCAGATACCTAGGAATCAGTTTGACAAAGAATGTAAAGGATCTCTACAAAGAAAACTACAAAACGTTACTTCAGGAAATAAAAGAAGACCTGAGGAAATGGAGACATATTCCCTGCTCATGGATTGGAAGGATTAACATTATCAAAATGGTAATACTCCCTAGAGCTTTATACAGATTCAATGCGGTCCCTATAAAGATACCCATGATGTTCTTCAAAGAAATTGAACAAACACTCCTGAAATTTGTATGGAATAATAAAACTCCACGAATAGCTAAAGAAATCCTTGGGAAAAAGAAGATGGGAGGTATCACTTTCCCCAACCTCAAGCTCTACTACAGAGCAGTTGTAATTAAGACAGTGTGGTATTGGTATAGAGACAGACCTGTAGACCTATGGAATAGAACTGAGTATCCTGAAACACATTCTCAAATATACAACCACTTAATCTTCGATAAAGGAGCAAAAAAATATTAAGTGGAGCAAAAAAAGCCTCTTCAACAAATGGTGCTGGGAAAACTGGGCAGCTACATGTAAAAAAAATGAACTTAGACCTCCTTCTAATGCCATGCACAAAAGTCAGATCAAAATGGATTCTAGATCTCAACATCAGACATGAATCTATAAGGTACATCGAAGAAAACATAGGGAGAAATGCTCTACGACATCGAAACGAAAATTATCTTTAAAGACGACACACCACTGACCAAGCAAATGGAAGCAAAGATAAACAAATGGGATTATATAAAACTAAAAGCTTCTGCACCTCAAAAGAAACGGTGACCAAGATACAAAGACAATCCACAGAGTGGGAAAGGATATTCACCCAATACCCATCTGACAAGGGGTTAATATCCAGGATATATCAGGCACTGGTAGCACTGCACAAGAAAAAAACAGCCAACCCCATCAAAAAATGGGGAGAAGAAATGAAAAGAAGCTTCCAAAAAAGAAGAAATTCAAATGGCCAAAAGGCATATGAAAAAGTGTTCTTCATCTTTAATCATCAGGGAGATGCAAATCAAAACAACAATGAGGTACCATCTCACACCACAGAGACAGGCACACATCCAAAACAGCAAGAACAACCGGTGCTGGCGTGGATGTGGGGAAAAAAGGGACTCTGATCCACTGTTGGTGGGAGTGCCGACTGGTCCAGCCCTTTTGGAAAGCAATATGGGCATTCCTCCGAAAACTAGATATTGAGCTCCCATTTGATCCAGCAATAGCACTCCTGGGAATATACCCGAGAGACCGAAAAACACATAGCAGAAACACTATCTGTACTTCTTTATTCATCTCTGTGCTATTCACTATAGCTAGAATTTGGAAACAACCTAAATGCCCGAGAACAGAGGACTGGCTAAAGAAACTGTGGTTCATCTACACTATGGAATACTATGCGGCTGTCAGAAAAGATGAAATTATGAAATTTACCTGCAAATGGATGGACATGGAGACTATCATGCTGAGTGAAATTAGTCAGAAGGGAAAAGGACAGATATAGAATGACTGCATTCATTAATAGGACATAAATAGATACCAGTGTTTTACTAAATGTGGGAAATGGTAATGGCAGATTAAAACTCACCATTGAATATACACAAAGAGACTTAAGTGATAAACTCTAAATATCTGCATGGCTAGCCATAATGTGTAAAATAAGAGGGAGAGAGATGCAGATACAGAGAGAGACAGAGAGAGAAAGAGAGGAAACTGGGGTACCTGCTATTAAGGCAGCATGGGGGTGGGCGGTAGGGGGTGGGGTACATTGGTGGTGGAAATGGGGCACTGGTGGAGGGATGGGTGCTGGTATACTGTATTACCAAGAACCAATTTTGAACACCTTTGTAATTGTATGTTTCATTGGTATAATAAAAAAATTTTTAAAAAAATGAATTATTATGAGTCTAACACACACAAAACACACACACACACACACACACACAAAAGAATGCCATAGTCTGTAAGGGAAGGGAGAAAGAGAAAGAGAGAGAAAAAGGGAAAGAAATAAAGAACCTGCCATGGAGGTAGGCTTGGGGAAGGGGAGGGAACAGGGGACGTTGGTGGTGGGAGATGGGCACTGGTGGAGGGACGGGTGCTGGAACACTGTATTACCAAAGCCCAAACATGAACTTTTTAATTGTATATCACACAGTGATATAATTAAAAAAAAATTTTTAAGTTTTTTTTCTCATGTTACTCACTTATCCTACCCCCTCTGTGTCTTTATTCCTTTCATTTTGTACTGCTCGTCCTAGGCCTTTCTAATTACTTGAGTGGGGATACTTAAATCATGAATTAGTTAATAAAGTCAATTCACTCCTTAAATAGGTGAATTTCTTTTTAGCAATGTTAATACAATCTTGAGATGGTCATAGTCAGTGCTTACTAAACACTTGTCATATGCCAGTCTGAGCTAAGATAGGTTATCACAAACATACTGTATTTAAAACACAAGCAGACCATGAACTGCCTGCCATAACAACCTTCATTTAATTATGAGACCATTTTGCCATTTGATGACAAAAAGAATTGAGGAAATCTCACTACTGATAAAAGTTGCCTTAAAGGTCAAAGTGATAGTATAGTGGGTAGAGTATAGTGGGTAGATTTTGCCTTGCATGAATCCCACCTGGGTTCAGTCCCAGAATCCCATGTGGTCCTGGAGCCCACCAGGATTGATCCCAGAGCACAGAGGCAGGAGTAAGCCCTTAGTAACCCCCATGTGTGGCTGAAAAGAAAAACTGTTGTCTTGGTAATTATAAGGTGATATAGCACCAGTGAGCATGATTTTGGAATTTTGGAGTATTAAAATGATTGGATAATGAGCTAGCTCAGAAACCACCTAGAGCTGACTTACATTTATTTCTGCTGGCTGTAGAAAAAGGGAGAGTCTTCGTGAGAGTTTCATAAAAGTCTGGTGATGTTTCTTTACTGCAATAAATCCAAAATGTGCCTTTCTTAAAGGTATGCTCTTTCAGCCTCTGGCAGCACTGCATGCCCTTCTCCAGGCTCTCATGACCTCATAGATACCCCTCTGCTATCTACCTCGCTAACCATTTCAACTTCCAAAACACAAACTTGAGCCTGTGGTCATTGAAATCTGGTTAACTATCAGGTCACCTGGAATGTCAAAATTGCATAAAAGCTTCCTGCCCCCTTCCCACACTTCCTTTACCAAGACAAACAGCAGCTAGAATTTAGCCTGGCAAGCTACCCGTGGTGTATTTGATATGCCAAAAGCAGTAACAATAATGAACCCTCATTCCCAACTGAATGGAGACGTTACTGGTGCCCACTTGAGCAAATCGATGAACACGGAAGACAAGTGACAAGTGACAACTGAAGGGTTTAGGAAGAACGCTTGGAATGGGATGGTTTGGGGAAATTCAGAGGTAAGTTATTTCATTTGAAATAAGAATTCTTGCTAACTACAAATTTGAAAACTACTAGCAAAACCTCATAAACAAGCTTGAGTATAAGCTACATCTTTTCCCCAAAGTCACAGGCAGCAAACGATGTGTAAAAGAAGAGGGAGAGAGATGCAGAGACAGAGACAGAGAGAGAAAGAGAGAAAATGGGGGTACCTTGCTATTGAGGCAGCCTGGGAGTGGGCGGAGGGTGTGGGTACATTGGTGGTGGGAATAGGGCACTGGGTGGAGGGATGGGTGCTTGGAATACTGTATTACCAAGAACCAACTATAAACACTTTTGTAATTGTGGTATAATAAAAAAATAAGAAGAAAAAAAGAAAAAAAACACAAAGTCACAGGCAGATCAGCAAAGAATCAGGGACTTGCTGAGCAGAGTAACTCAGGTTTTTTTCTCAGAGTATTCTAACCCTTTGGTGATCTCTCTGCAGCCCTCACATGTAAAGCTTATCATTATATTTATTTCTCACTTAATTTTCTCTTTTTAAAAAAAACACACTCTTTTGAACTTACATGCCCATTTTTGCCTTAGAAATAATATCTATAAAACATGATTCAATTTGCTACCTTTTTCTGATGCCCATTAAAATGAATTAGCCATTAGCAAAATTGAATTTTAAAAAATTAGCAGGTTTTCTATGTGTTAGCTACTAAGGGCGCTAAAAATCTCCCACCCCAAAATATGAGTTTAGCAAAATTTGTTTTCACGGGAAGGCTCTAAAGGTTTGCTAAAGACTCCTTTATTTTTTTTTAATATTTTTATTATACCACAGTGAGATATACAATTACAAATATGCTCATGTTTGGGCTTCGGTCTTACCATGTTCCAGCACCCATCCCTCCACCAGTGCCCATTTCCCACCACCAATGTCCCCAATTCTCCGCGCCTCCCCTAGCTTGCCTCTATGGCAGGTTTAAAGACTCCCTTTAAATACATTTAAATGTACACTTCTCCTTTAAGGTCTTCTCCTCACTACGCTTGGAAGCTTTTATCTCATCATTCTTTTCAATAAGGAAAGAAGAACTTTAAAAAAGCAGATTTGCATGCCAGGGATCCAGAGAGATAGTACAGAAGGTAAGGCCTTTGCCTGTACATCTCTGACCAGGGTTCAAATCACCAGTACTCTATGTGGTCCCCGATCAGCAATAAGAGTGATGCCCAACACAGCCAGGAGTAGTAAGCCCTGATCACTGCTGGGTATGCCCCCAAACAATAAACAAATAAACATTCTTAGTTTTTCCTGCCTTCACTGACAACATCCCTAACTGACCTTTCCTTCTCCTTCTCAGTGTCATCTGTTCATCTGTCTTAGCTCAACTCCTTGAAAATGATGTGTGAGGGGCAGGTTGGGGAGGTGCTCCATATTTCTGTTTTACCTATGTGTATGGGAAGTATATATGTTCTTTGTAAATTTCAATTTTTATTTCTCCTTTTACTAATGTTTTTATACTTGGGAATGATTTACTCAAATTCGAATAACCCAGAAGGGTATGGGACGATTTCTTTTTGGACCCTGCCATAAGGTCCCAAAGAATACCTATAAAAATAAATATTGCTATAACCCATTAATTCCCCCAAATTCTACCACAGGTCTCAGATTATTCTCAGAAGGAGCATCCAGGAAGCTATTGTTAAAACACAGGTCATATGGTCTTACCTCCAAAAAGACTAATTTAGCAGATATTAAACAGGAGCAGATAACCCTTCCTCCTTATTTTAATTTTCCTGTTTTTAAGCCAAGTCCCCTAGTGATTTTGCTATAGATAGATGACTGCTGTGGAGAGGGATGTGAGGAGAAGAAAGGAGGGACAGTATGGGAAGATTGCTTTTTAAGGAACAAATTAGACTCCTCGTGAATCTAACAAACACTGGAGGGCCTTGAAACAAATGGGCCTTAAATTTTTTACTCAAATACCCTGTGGTTATCAACTTCCCAATAAACAGAACGTTGGAAAACCAGCTCCACATACTGAACAGAAAAGGCATTATTTCAATTCTCTTTTGTGCTTGCTTTCTTCCTCTTCCCTCCCTTCCTTTCTTCCTTCCTTCCTCCATCCCTCCTTCCTTCCCACTCTCTCTCTCTTTCTTTATTTTTTCTGTTTTGAGACCACACCTGGAAGTTCACAGGCTCTACTCCTTCCTGGCTCTGAGCTCAGGGACCACTACCAATGGTGCTCAGAAGATCATATGTGGTGCCAAGGATCAAACTAGGGTGGGCTGCATTCAAGGCAAGAGCTTATCCCCTGTACTACATCTCCATCCCCTTTGTTCCACTTCTCTCCTCATTAAGCCCAAAGAGGTATTAAGTTACGGACTTTGAATTATGGTCCTTATATACTGCATGACTTTATCAGGACTTCAGTCTTATTACTCATATCCAATCCATGCATATTCATTCCTTTAGTAGTCTTACTCATTAAGAAATCCTCACTCCAAAACTCAGCATCTGATTCTTCTTTGAGAGCACATGCGCTACGTCTTGAGTGGGTTCCATCTAATAAACCTCTCTACTGTTATCTACACTGTCTTGCGCTTGAATTCTTTCTCCCACAAGACAAAGAAGCTTGCATCCCTTCATCCTGACCCAGGCCTTGCATCCCTTTATCCTGGTGACAACTGTGGTGTGCATCTGGTTAGAAAACAACTGTGTTATTTCTACATTTAAAAGTTCTACTTTTAAAAAAGTTGCTTGCTTGGAGAATTTAATTAGACAAAGCATGCTTAATGATTAGAAACAGCCTGTTTCAAAATAGTGTCCGTAATTTGTGTTACTATTACTTGACTTTTTACTAGTTGATTAGTCAACTGTTTGGGTTTTGCTGTGTTCTGAAGTGAAACTAACTTCCAGGCTAAGGCTGAAGAGAAAAGGTTCCCACGGAGCTGAGAAAAGCATTGGTTTCTCTATGCTGATAGGTGTATCCCCTCTCCCTCATCTTTCACATCCTGCAGATAACAGCTGACCTTTGGACTTAGCTTAAGGGCAACCACTAAATAAAACTTGGCTCATTTTTCATGTTTCTCTGTCAATCTGTGTGCTCATCAACCTTTTTTATACAGTGAGAGAGCCTTTGCCATTGACTTAGGGGAAGGAGATAATCCTGTTACAAGCATTAAGCGCCCTACCCACCTAGCCAGTCATCATAAATTATTGTGTTTTTGGTCCTTCCTGTCCCATGACAACTATCCCGTGAGCACACATAGACCACAAAAGAGAAAAAGATGGCTTCCCTGTTACAGTTTAGTTCAAAGAAGTGTGATGAATTTTGAGTGTTCCATTAAAAGTAAAGCAATAAGAGACTAGCAGACACAATAAGAGGACTGAGAAAACTTAAATCTGCATTAACTAGTAATAAAGAGATGCACGGATTATTAGACTAGGGGAAGAAAAGATTTAGGAATGCCAAGCATATTTCCTATTCCTAGGCAAGAGGACTAGATGGCATTGAAGGACAAGTGGCATGATCACTTATAGGAGCTGGCAGATTAGAATAGAAAGGGTAGCCCTTATGAGGCCTCATCACAGCCCACTATTCCAATTGAATGAACAAATAGAGACCAAACATGAGAATCTAGGATGAAGAGTTAAGAGTCAAGGAGCAGGAGCAATAGCACAGTGGGTAGGGGTGTTTGCCTTGCATTCGGCGAACCCAGGTTCAATCCCTGGCATCCCATATGGTCCCCCCCCGAGCACCGCCAGGAGTAACCCCTGAGTATCGCAGATGTGACCCAAAAAGCAAAATTTAAAAAAGAGTCAGGCCAGAGCCCTGGTACATACCAGGCTGTGTGGAAATTTTTTGTTTTTCCACAGTGGCCTCAGTATCAAAGCTAAATGAATGCTTGCTCCAGAACTGGATCCCTTCTCACTCACTGAGGAAGTAGCAGTCTCACATCTAGCTGCTCTCTGATTTCCATGAGAACTCTGTCTCTGTTTCCCAACATCAGTCTATAGAACCACCCACCATAGGACACATGAAAGTCTCTTGATGTTTGATTCACTGAGTCTCAAGCTATTAGATAGTCTTTCAACAAGGATATCAATGGAAACACCTCCCAACCAAAGAAAAAGCTGCTTAAGGAAATTTCTATGCTTTAGGTCTGAAATTAATTTCTAAATAAAGGTAATAACTCATAAAGTCACGGGTAACAGTTTTGGTTTTACTAAAGTTGATTTACTTAAACCAGGAGCAATCAGTATGTTCACACATATCCGTGTATTCACATCAAGCACTTAGACAGTTAGAATTCAGTTTAAAAGGACGGGATATCGGAAATAAGAAATAAAACAAGTCATGACTGTAACTGCAAATAAAGTTTACATCTTGCTAGCAAATGGGACCTATAAAAATTCCAAAACTTTGTGGTCTGTTTGAGGGTGAGACTATTTCCAGAGCTCACACAGAAAAACAGACACCCACACACTCCCCACTACAAATTCACATACACAATTACATGATACAAATGTATTCACACAAATAGACACACGGTACTTGTGCTTTCACACACAATGGCACATTCATCATATAGTTTCACTCATGAATATTCAGACCACTGACCCAACTTGGCAAAAATACGCGCATAGATACTCATAAATAAATAATTAAAAGCTGTATTTGGAGACATTAGTACATCATATAAACTTAAATCAATGCACTAAGGCGTAACACATATGAATATACTGGCAAGACTCCAATACAGCTCATTCATTAACCACGTTGCGTAAACACAAACACAAAGGCCAGAACACATATGTGCTACAAGCACTCTGAGACATAAAGATACATATAAGTACACACACATGCACACACACACACACACACACACATCTTCCCACCCATCTCAGTGCTCCACAAGACCATGGAATACACTTGGTCTTATCTGCCTCTCCAATTTAATAAAGTAGTAATCTCTCCTCCCGTCTGACATCTCTCTTTCCATTCTAAGAGTGTCCTAAATATTCACCAGTTTCAATATCTTTGCACATTCTTATGCTCCAGTTCTTCATATTTCTGACCCTTTCTCATACTCTAGGCACTCAGGTTCAATATTACTTCTCACTGACATTCTCCCCACCTCTGCATCATATAGATAGGTCAGAATTACTCCATCCATGCACCTTGTTCGGGTGCTAAGATACTTGCCACAATTTTTAAATTGATTTTAATGTGTGTGTGTTTGTGTTTTTAAATGATCTGTTTCTCCCACAAGGCAGCAAAATTCATGTCTGTTTCAGATATTATTTAATCCTGACTTTAGTAGGGTGCCTGGAAAAGAGTGAACACTCGACAAATTGCTTTTGAATACACAGTTGTTTGGAAGGAATCCAGCAAACGATCTGCTTTTTTTTTTTTTTTTTGGTTGACTACATGGAGAAATTCTAAGAAACAGCATAAATTATCCACCTTAGCATATGACCTGGGGCATTTATATACCAATGCCTGATAGTCATTGATTGAAAGCTCTTTCTGGTACCTCTGGCCTATTGTACAATCCGGCAGAAAAACACTCAGGATTCTTGTAGACAAAAGCTCTACACACAGAGATACATATAAAGGCAATTTGAAGTCTGAGTTCACTGAAGACAAAGAATGTGACAAGGAACCAATTCTTGGTGTTATCTGCCTCCAGAGTGGATTACCTTTCTGATCAGGACCAGCAGAGAGCAGATCTCTGGGAAAGGGAACCCTATTGGTGACAGTGGATAAGGGAAAACAATTTTTTTTTTAACTAGCAATTCTACCCCCAGTAACAGACCTGAATTTTCTGAGCTGCCAAAAACAATGGCGTGAGAAAATCAAATTCAACAGCTAAGGCTAATCTTTCGCCTAAACTGGATCATGCTAACTAAGTCAGTTCCCAGGGAGGAGAGCTGCGTGGTGCTATGACATCCCACACTTGGAAAGTTCTGGTTTCTTTTGAATATAAGATTCTGCAGCTGCAGGAGGGAGAATCCTGTGGTTGGGTAGTGTTCTGCAAACAACACTAAGCCTTTGAAATCCATGTGCAAGCAA
The DNA here is from genome assembly GCA_021461705.1 of Cryptotis parvus. Taxonomy (NCBI): domain Eukaryota; kingdom Metazoa; phylum Chordata; class Mammalia; order Eulipotyphla; family Soricidae; genus Cryptotis; species Cryptotis parvus. The sequence goes on from JAJIBD010002959.1 coordinate 110,247, forward strand.
GAGTCATTTAGGGATGGAAAATATAACAGTCAGCTGGTCCTCTCAAGACACATGATGTACTATACAGCAAGCCTCCTGCCAGGGAAACAGACAGCGTTATCTGCTTCTCTCTGTTCCCCCAACCAGTTCCACTGCATCTCACACTGGTGCACTGGTGCTGATGCCAAGTATAAAGCCAGTGTTTCTAAACAGCAGTAGAAATCAGGTCACAGTCTTTTTACTATCTGTGCCAATTGTCCTCAGAAACAAATACTATGTCACTTGCACAGGTGGCCCTGAGTTTATAATCTCAACTGTCCAGAATGCCAGACTCTTAATGAGATCATGCGTGAGGAGGGTGTCCACTTAAGAAAGAACAGCTCGACCCAACTTGACTTGCAATGTAAGAACAAGGCATTGACTTATTATAATTGAACTCTTATAAAAGCTCAAGTAATTAACTCATAAATTCACTACTGGGAGAAGGAGAGTCCTTCCGGAAAACCTGCTGTGAACAATGAAATGTAGGTGCAGACCTCCTCTCCAGATGACTCGAACTCCAACCTAGGTTTGCCTCCTGACTGACAGCAACATCTTGCTAATCCTATAAAGTGCTCACCAGCAGGTGTCCTAGTGGCTCTCAAAACACCTCATCTGTCCCAACAGCATTTACCTCAGGATATCCTGGGAACTTTCACAAGTGGGAATTTGAGGGTGTCATCCCAGAATTACCATCTTTGTCCAATCTTCAAATGTCCGATATTACAAAATGCCATATGCTTGAACTTAAATATAAGAGCGTTACTAACAGTTTGAAGGCTGAGAAGTCCAAGATGAAGGCATCAGAGCTAGAATTTAATGAGAGCCTTCCTTCTGTCTGTAAAGTTCCATCCACTGGGTTTACCACACACAGAGAGGATGAAAGCTCTCTTGTTTCTTCATGTAAGCACTAACCAATAATGAGGGATTCTTCCTTCATTGAATAACTATATCCTAGTGGCCCATTCCCTAACCCCATCAAATTGGGGAATAATAGCTCAGCAGATGAATTATGGGGGAGACTCCAAATCTTGAGTCCATAACACCTACGGAATCAGAAATATTGGGAGTGGGATTCAGTCACCTGTGTTTTAATGAACCCTTCAAATAATTTGTTGTGCATTCAAATTGGAGAAATACTGCTCCAGATAACAAGTTCTCACCTCCCACTTCCTCATGCCTCTCCCACATAGCAAATAAAACCCAGTCAGATCTTGTCAGATTTCTAAGGATATTGCATTCAGAATGCAGTGAGTCATATGGATCTTCTTATAATGGAAAAGGTGTTGACATCAAGTCAGTCTGGAAACAAGAACTACCCAACCTCCAAACATACTGTTAAGTGTGCCCTGGGATCCTTTGTTCAAGCAGAGATCCACAGCCATTAAAAGCTCAGTTATTTCCCCTAAACTATCTGAAGTTCTTTACTTATTAATGATATCGTTTGAAATAAACACTCAGTGGAGAACAGTAAGTATGTAGAAATATATGAAGATCATGCGATTTTTTTTATAAACACATGTAATCTCTACCCAGATCAGATATTGAACATGACCTGCATTTTCTTTTGGTTCTCTCTCAAAATCCTCTATTTAATTAACAATTTCCATATTAGTGGAAAACTTAATAAGAAAGAAATTATGACATATTTATCTCTTTGGATCTACCTTCTTTCAATTCAGTTAAGATTTTTTTGTAATCAAATTGTTTTAAACATATAAATATTTTTAAAAGAATTGACATATCTATGATTTTGAATATTTCCATTGGTGAACATATTACATCTTTCAGGTTTTTACTTGTTTCTTCTCAATAATATTTTATGACTTTTTATGCATGATACTTGTATGACTTTGAATTTATTCCTAGGAATTAAAGGCTATGAATGCCATTTGAAATAGCTGTAGCTCTTTATTTTACTATTTGCTTTCTCACAATAATAGAAATATAGTTGATGTCTAATGTTGATTAGTGGTAATGCAGAATTCATTTATTATTATAACAATATATTGATTAGAATTTTCTACATATACACTCAAATCGCCTACAAATAATAAGAGTTTTGTTTCTTCCTGTCCAATAGTTATTTCTTTTATTTGGCATTGAGTAAGACCACTAGTACTACTCTGACAAGTATTGGCCGTCCTCAGTTATTTGCCACTCATGGAGAAAACTTTCAATATATTCTTGATCACTTGAATCCTGCTATTCATCGATTTGCTCGAGCGGGCACCAGTAACATTTCCATTGGACCCTATCATGTGCCAATGTAGCCCAATGGCATCTGGTTGATTCAGGAATCACGAAGAGCCTCAAACCGTTCCTTCAGGGTCTTGACAAGGAAGTCTGACCATCTTGTAGGTGGGCGGTCAAGTGATCTTTAGACATCCCGTGAGATCCAGTCGATAGTCCAGTGGTTGTCTCCAAATTGCATTACATGTCCAGCCCATCTGATTTTCAATGCCTTGGCAAACGATATAGCATCCCTGATTCTGGAATAGTGACGGAGGTTGGAACTCCGGATTCCTTCTCTCACTTGAGTGAGGAGTGATATTCCAAGCATAGCTCTTTCGATTCCTCTCTGGGAGACCGAATAGCATTCTCATCCTGCTTTTGTAGGGCCCAGGTCTCTGAGGCGTATGTTAATGCAGGGAGAATGGTGGAGTCAAAGAGATGTGCCCGGAGCAGAAGGATCTTTGTCCTTTTAGCTATTTCTTCAATGCCTTTGAATGCATTCCATTCCACTCTCTTTCTGTTTCAATATATTACTATTAAATATTAAGTGATATGATCTGATACACTGTTTATAAGATTTTGTAAGTCTATGAGAAATTTTATAATGATTAGATATGATCTTTTAAAATGCTCCTGCATCATCTATTAAAATAATCAATTTAGGGGCCAGAGCGATAGCCCAGCGGGTAGGGCATTTGCCTTTGCACGCGGCCAGCCCATGCCTGCCCGGGTTCAATCCCCGGCATCCCATATGGTCCCCCAAGCACCACCAGGAGTAATTCCTGCATGCAGAGCCAGGAGAAACCCCTGAGCATAGCCAGGTGTGAACCAAAAAAGCAAAAAAAAAAAAAAATACATAAAATAAAATAATCAATTTGGAGCCATAGAGGTAGTACAGAGGGTAAGGTGCTTCTTTCATGCAGCCAACTTGGGTTTAATCCCCAGAACCACATGTTATCCCTTCAAACCCTACCAGGAGTGACCCTTGACTGCAGAGCCAGGAATAAGTGCTAATCATAGTCAGGTGTGACCCCAAAGCCAAACATCATCATCATCATTATCTTTTTTCTTTTATGTTATGAAAATACTGTTTTTACATGTTAAACCAACCTTGCATTCCTGAAATCAATTCATATTGTCTAGGCATATTATTTTCTCCACATTCTCTTACTTGGTTTACTAATGCTATATTTAGTAAAATTGGCTTGCAGATTTACATTTATGCAATTTTCCTATCAAGTTTTACTGTCCCTATATGCCTGCATTTATATTTCAACTTTTTTGAAATTTAATATTGACAATGTGATCTATAATATTTTTTTAAATTTTACTGGGTATTATAGTAGTTATCTTTATTTATTAGAATATTTTAAAATATAATTTTAATATCTTCATCAGCATGTGACTGTTGAGAGTCTGTCTTTTTCATTTATTTTTGTAATTTACATATTTCTGGAATTTTTATGCCTTATCTATACTTTAAAATGTGTTTTGTGTTTCATAACTGTATGAACTATATTTTTCCAATTATAAACAGAAATTTGTTCCTTTTTCAATTCTTATATAATTATTCTTGCTAGAGATGTGTATTTTATTAATTTTCAGAAAATCAACTTTTAGATTTTTTTTAAATTTCTGTTATATATTTGGTTTCTAGTTTAGGTAATTTATCCTTTATGTAGTCATTATTTACTTAATTGTGCTATATGTTTTATCTTTTTCTAACTCCTTAGAAAAATACTTGATTTACAAATTTCCTTTTCTTCTTTTCTTACATATGGTTATGGTTACATATGGTTATGTGACTATAAATTCCCTCTACAACAACTTTAGCTGCATTTCAAATGCTTTTGTAAGGTATTTATCTGCAGATTTATCTAAAACTACTTGAATTTCTATGTCCTCAGAAATTAAAAAATAATTTCCCTTCTAAATATAGAAAAGATGGAACTTAAAATCAACTTAACTTCAGACCATGCATTTATATTAGGGAAGAATTTTTCCACATAGAAACAAGTGATTTTTAAGTGCAAGAAGGAATTAACAACGCATTTGTGTGATAGGTTAGATTTCTTTTTGCTGGCCTTGAGCGTGGTTAGGATTCTCAGCAAAAATTATGGTGATTATATATTGTGAAACATTTTATCATAAACTCTAAAAAATTACTAATATTTGAAATTTGTTAACTGGATAATTTTTATGGCACAAATAAAGTAAAAGATCTAAATTAAACTGAAATGAAATAAAACAATGTGAAAAGTCATTAAGCCGCTTTTTTAAAGTCTATGTCTTTTTTTTAGGTTTTGTTTGTTTTATGGGCCATACCCAACGGTGTCTACTCCTGACTCTGTGCTTAGGGATCAATCTTCGAGGGATCAGGGGACCATGTAGGGTGCTAGGGGGTCATGTCTAGGTTGGTTGCATGCAATACAAGCTCCCTGCCCTCTGAATTATCTCTTCAGCCCCAAGTTTGTATGTTTTTAAATGGTATTTCATATCATGTGTTTAACAAATATCTATATTTTAGTACTCTTCCATTAGGATCAATATATTTATGGACTATATAGAATTGATCTAGGGGCTGGAGCGATAGCCCAGCGGGTAGGGCGTTTGCCTTGCACGCCGCCGGCCCATGCCGGCCCGGGTTCCATCCCCGGCATCCCATATGGTCCCCTGAGCAACGCCAGGAGTAATTTTGAGTGCAGAGCCAGGAGAAACCCCTGAGTATCGCCAGGTGTGACCCAAAAAAGAAAAAAAAAAAGAATTGATCTAGTGCTTAAACAGTCACTATGTTGTATTTTTTTCATTGACATATTATGTTATGCTATTTCAGCAGTTCAACTTTTATACCTCTTTATATGCATACAACTGTCACCATTCCTAATACCAAGTGCCAAACCAGCTTAAAATAAACAATTATCCTGAGTCCTCTCACTAACCCTCCCCAATTTTCCTTAACACTGAATTTCAGCTCTTCATTTCTTTGCTCTTCTGGTGCTTGCCTTACAGGTTACAACATTCTTGAATTATTAGTGCTATAGAAGTTAGTATTTTTACAATTTCCCACACATGAGGATCCTAGAAGACATCATCTGAGTTTATCTATCTTTCTATTTTAATGTGACAATCACAAAACACTGTAATGTCCTCATGGAGTCAATACTTATTTAAACATGACTACATATTTTAACCTGCTGTGACTTCATTCTCTTGTAATTTATGTAATTTATGTTTACACCTGGCATTATTTTTCTTCTGTCTAAATAACATCCTTAATGATAGTCCTATTAAATCTCATTGATATAAATCATCTCAGGTTTTGTTTACATGACTATTTATTTTACTTTTACATTCACAGAACACGTCTGGGTATAGAACTCTAGATTGGCTATTATTTTCTAAAATACTTTATTTAAAGCATTTTCCCATTGTGCTCAACTTGCAAATACAATTTTATGTTACAAAATTAGTTATTATTCTCCTAAGCATGCCATTGTGGTCCAAAAACAAACAAAGAGTCAGTTCTGTTAGATTCACATCTTGAAGATACCTGCTTTTTCTATCATTTGATTTTTTTTTTTGGTTCATTTTTTGTTTGGAGGTCATACCTAGCAATGTTCAGAGGTTAATCCTGTCTCTGCAACCAGAAATTATTGCTGACTAGCTTGGGGATCACATATGGGGTGTGGGGATCAAACCTGTGTTTGCTACTTGCCAGGCAAACTCCCTATCTACTCTACTATCACTTCAGCCCCAATCCCTTGATTATTTCTTCAGCTCAAACAAGTTTTACTTTTATATTCAGCAGCTTTATTGTGATAAACCAAGTGTTGTTTTATCTAGGCTTATCATCTTAGCTAATCATAAATGGTGTCTTCCATTATACTTGGAAAATTTGGGGCTATTACTCTGACTGTTGCTTCTGCTCCATTTTCTTTTCTTTCATTTCCTAGCATTTAAATCTTACCATGTCTCCGCTAATTTATGCTTCTCTATGTTTTACTTTCTTAGTAAGTTACTTACTTGGTAAGTTTCTTTTCAGTCCTGAAAGTCATTCTCAGATTTGGAGAATATTGTCATGGTTTCACAGAGTGGTGGTGATAATTTAAATGAAGTATACATATAAAGAATTCAGTTCATGCTTATTAGATAATACTCATTGAGAAAATATTAAATCTCACATTCTGTTCCTCAATAATACTAACTGCATTGGGAGTGTAACTACCATTAAGCTTTTAATGTAAGAGAGGAAGGGTTTTAAACATTTAAACATATTCTATTCTGGTTTTCTTGAGAATAATCTACATTTGTAAACCAGTATTACTTAAGTCATTCTAGAGATGAGGAAGCTGAGGCACAAAAGATAATGAAAATTGTTTAGCTGCCTGTTTCTGGCTCACACTGTCAGGATCAAACCTTATGCCCTCCACTTGAAAGATAACTGGAGTTAAAAGTTCAGTTTAATATGCAGTTGAATCACATATAACTGAAGGCAGTCAAGCATTTTTTTACCTACACAAGTGTCACTTAGCCATGCCCCCAACCTAATATATGTTTCCCAGACTCTATAAGTGAGATGACACAGCACAATACAATGGAAGGGATTCAATCCTACTGAAGCAAAAGCTATTTTTTATTGCTATTCATTTCCTTGATGTGGTCAAAAGTATGGGGGCAGCGCCAGAATTCAAGAAAGCAACATCTGGATCGAGCAGGAGGGATCAATTTTTCTGTGGTCTTATGATAAATTAGAAAAGGGAACCTCATGAGTGTGGGGACCCAAAAATGTCTCCTCTTCTCAGTCCTTTTTTGATCCCTCCTCCTCTCCTCCCCTTTCTTTTCAAAGTCCTGTCCCAATCCACCTCTTCAGAGGCTGGTTCTAGTTCTCTAGGGATTTGCAGGAGTCATGTTTCACAATCCGGAATTCCCCAGAAATTCTTTCTGCTTTTCATCATATCTTCATCTTCGAAGCAGCCATGTCACTATTCCAGAATTCAAGGGAGAGCACTTCCCTGCAGGCCAGGAACCCCTTAAAGGAGGTTCAAGGGGAGACCCACAAAGTTGAAACCATTATAGAGCTGTGGATAGTAATACAAATGCCCACCAACAGGGGATGAGAGACATAAAGAGCTAAATTCATATAGTACAGTGTTTATAGTACTGTAAAGCAGTGAGGCATAATTATATGTACTTACATGAAAAGCCTCAAAATACCTCATGCAGTGAAACATAAGTATGTAACAGGTCAACATGAAAAGTGAAGCGATATAAGGAGAGAGAGAGAGAGAGAAAGGGAGAGAGGAAGGAAGGAAGGAAGGAAGGAAGGAAGAAAGGAAGGAAGGAAGGAAGGAAGGAAGGAAGGAAGGAAGGAAGGAAGGAAGGAAGGAAGGAAGGAAGGAAAGGAAGGAAGGAAGGAAGGAAGGAAGGAAGGAAGGAAGGAAGGAAGGAAGGAAGGAAGGAAGGAAGGGAAGGAAGGAAGGAAGGAAGGACGGACTCTATAAAGAAGAACACAAAAAGAGTAACAATAGTAATTTCTGGGTAAAATGGTTTGGAAGAAAGAATCAAAGGGAACTTGGTACTATTTATTTTTGTTGCAATAATAAATTATTCATGTTTACCTGTACTGTTGAAAATAAGTCATTTTAAAATCATAAAAGCAAATTGCAAGAAACTTATATATAAAGTCCAGAACTGTCTTCATTTGGTTTTCCCAGCAGCAGATTTAGAGACAAGAAGGAGAAGGCCATTTAGAAGGTGTATAACAAAAGCAAGTTACCACATGAGCACCGTGGTGCAACCTGCTGTCTTCCATGTACCTTAGAGCTATGACCACTTAGATGGCAGGAACCTGGGGTCTTCACACATCAAATGCCACTGCACACTAATGAACTCTGTTGTTCCAGAGAAACACCAACTCCCTGGAACTTCTGACTGGCTATAGAATTGGACCAAGTGGACCTTGAGAGTCAGAAAATAGATTTAAAGTGGGGCCGGAGCAATAGTACAATGGGTAGGCTGTTTGCCTTGCACAAGGCTGATCCGGGTTCAATCCCCAGCATCCCATGTGGTCCCCGAGCATCACCAGGGAGTAATTCCTGAGTGAAGAACTAGAAGTAAACCCTGAGCATTGCAAGGTGTGATCCCTCCCCCAAAAAAGAAAACAGATTTAAATAAATGCAGGGTCTGCTAGTTGGAGATAGAGCTGGTATGCATATTGGTAGTAGAGCAGACATATTTGGAGAAGACACCAAGAGCATCCACAGGAGCTGTAACTACACCCCTGTTGTAACTCAGTATTGTTCAGGCAGCCCCTGTGCTTCTCTGGGGATCTAAGCTGCATTCTTCCTTTCCGAGAAAAAGGCATCCCCTTAGAGAGGTCTTCAGCCCTCATCATGGCGCCCACATGGGAAGTAATCTGAGCCAAATAACGTCCTTGACTCACCTAGGCAGCTTCGCTCTCTCAGCCTCCCTCACAAGAAAGGGAAAGGGTAGTGGCAGACAGACAGGAAGTGGTCACCATAGGCTTGATACAAAAAGCAACAAATAGGATTGGGTCATCCAGGTGACAACATAAAAGGATCATTAAAATCCTAGATTCAGGGACTGACAATGCGGCTCAAAGGACTGGAGCACACGCTTGCGTGCTGGAATCCTGGGTTCTAGTAGTCCCGTAAAGTCCCTGATCACCACCTGGGGTGACCCCGAACACTGCTAGGTGAGTCTCCCAGGTGTCCCCCCAAAACAAAGAAACAAATATCTTATATTTGAGCCAAACAGTTCCTATTGTAATACAGACAGGTCACTCTTCCTCTATAATCCTCATCTGAAAAATTGATGAACTGGGATTGTTTCCTTGCCCCATGTCTTATATTCAGTCATACTTAGCAATCACACCTAAAACTCTAAGCACAATACTGGGCATGTAATTAATATCCAACAAATACAGGCTGGTCCAAAACTCTACCATTTTAAAAGTGCTCCACATTTGGTACTTTCGGAAGTTCATTTTGGAGCTCTGTGGAAGAAATAAAGAGAAACTTCAGCTCTTCTTAAGCAGAAAATATTAGTATATTATGAGTCATAAGTAGTTGTAAGTCCCCAGACAGGAAGTCAGGTCTCTTGGGACTCAAGAGACAGTAGCCATAAAGAGAGAGAAGGGAAGCTTAAAGGACAAAAGAGCTGTGGGAGGGACAGTGCTTGACCAGTAGCCTGGGGAATCAGGAAGGGTCCCATCTCGTGTCTGCCCAGCCCATCTCATCTGAGTCCAGCAAACCTGTTTCTATTGACCTGTTTCTTCTTGCTTTCATTTAAATTTCAAATAGCCCCTGATTTTATTTTCTCCTCCCCATCCATGAAAGCTAACTGTTATAGATTTTACAGGCCTGAGCGCCCTGGGCTCGCACACTGGATTTGCGCAATCTTTGCATAAGGAAAAAAGGCAGTCGATGCAAACTGAATTAATTGTAATTGACCACAATCTGCTTACAGAAATGCCAAGGAGCTTTCATTAGTAGATAAGCCCCAAAGTATCTGCCAGTGATTTACATCTGCGTGAACACACTGTGTGGCCACTGTTCATCACCAGCACCGCCACAGGGGATGGGGAGATTGGGTGTGGAGGGCGGGCGGGGGTATCAACCCTGCCAGAGGCCTTCTGGGGTCAGAGACACCTCCAGGGAATGACAGGGCTTCACTCACCTCCTGTCCAGAGTTTTGGAGTCATTGCCAAAGAGAGAAGAGGGCAGAGTGGAGCTGGCCACTTGGCCAGATTGGATTCAGCTACTGTCCCAACCTTCACGCTGCTCTACCCAGGCTCATAACCCAGAGCTAAGTGACCTAGCAGAAGCCTTCTAAAAAAGATGCCTTAGTTCCCACCACTAAGACTACCGACAGTCCTAGACCGTCCCTGCTAGCACATAAGCTGTACTGAACCTGCTCACACCATCACTGTGTAAAGACCCTAGAACCTCCCTGTCTCTCAGCTCTGCTGCTCAAGTCCCAGAACTAGCACAGCCATGCTCTTCCTGGGATAAGGCTCAAATAGATGACGTACATTTCAAGCCTTTCCCAAGATTGGCTCAGAACGTTTTACATACCACATTCTCCCTTCCCAGAATTGACTTCAGATCACCTGCTCACCTGGCAGAATTAGCCCAGACCACCAGAGATACAACAGATTAGATTTCCCTAAAACTGTGCTAGGTGGAACTCTCTCTCTCTCTCTCTCTCTCTCTCTCTCTCTCTCTCTCTCTCTCTCTCTCTCTCTCCCTTCACTGTCAGTTTGACCAGTGTACTCTCCTTTAATACATTTACTTGGTTCTTGTCTACAACATCTCTTCTTCTCCAGATAATTTTCTGTCCCATCCCTGAGACCAGCAGGCTAGGTCTGACCTCCTTTTCCTCCACTTAGCTCTCCTACATCAGTCATAGTGGCTAAAGCTGGTACTGAACTTGGAGCCTGTCGTACATAACAGATCTTTGTTTGTTTAGTCCAGATTCCTTATCTCTCTTCTAAGTTTCTTTCAGGTGATAAGCCCCATGGTAGATTCCAGGATATAATATAGAAGTAGATCTACTGCTTGGAGCTGAAAATTTCTTTATAGATTGCAAGCCAGCAAATGAGTGCCAACAGGTGAGAAAAGGGTAAGACCCCAAAACGGGAGTAGCAGAAGGAAATGGAGACTTCAGCTTGAGTGTGGACAGAAATGCTTTTCAGAGGAGTGATAGCTAAGACTCAGAGCAGGCACTCTGCAAGTGAGATGCTGAGGCAAGAGTGTTCTCACAGGAAACAGACGGTGTGCAAAGCCACTATTAGGAGGTTCATGAGCCTGTAACATCCCCATGGAGACAAAGGAGAGAGGGAGCTGGGGCAGAAAAACAGTAAAGACGCCAGAGAAGGTATGAACCTCCAGAACGAGTAAACAACTCAGACCTGGCAATAATGTGGCTTATTACACAGAAGATATGCTATTGGTGGAGTTCTGAGAATAATGGAACCGAACAGACTGGGCTTGTCATGGGCTCCTGAGTTCTTGACAAAGACACAAACTCAAAAAGGTGGGCAGAAGATGGGAAAGGCATCCTGGTAAGCTGATTCAGAGCTGTAAGGTATGCAACTTGGTCGTGCAGTTTAATGAACCATGCTACCACAAAATGTCAAACTAAAACGAATTTAGTTCCAAGACGATGGAGACCCAGGAGAAGGATTCAAGTGGGTCCCTTTGTTAGGACAAAGACGTTAAAGAGAAACACATTTAAATGTTAGGTTATTGGAGGGCAAAAACGGAAGCCAGACCTATTAGGAATTTCCCAGATGAGATTGTGATACCTGCTGACACACCAAGGTGAGACCAGGGCGTGGGAAACGGGAGTTCGTAACCCTGTGAGTGAGTGCCTCTCTCTGCTCCTCCAACAGTCAGAACTCAGACTTGAACTGAAGAGCCTCTCTGTCACCTCTGGAGTCTGTGGCCTCGCTTTCATTTCCTAGAAGCACCCAGTTCTTCCTCACCCTGCAATACTATCTATTGCCACCATTCTCAGGAAGAGTGCTGTTCAATAGAAATAGAATGTGAGTCACTGATGTAACTTTTAATTTTCTCATACACCTTAAAAAATGTCAGAAGAAATAGGTGAAATTAATTTTCGTAGTATTTTACTACCTATCCAAAATAGTATCATGTCAAGGTATAATCAATACAAAAATTATTAATAAGATACTTAACTTTTATGCTAAGTGTTCAAATTCCAGTATGCATTTCTTACTTTGAGCACCCCTCCCTTTAGCCATATTTCAAGTGCTCAATACCTACCCTGCCTTCTAGCATACTTATTATACATTGCAGCCTGGAATTTGCTTACTTGAACTCCTTCACTATCCTGTACCCACCTTTTGAAAAGTTCATACCTCTATCAGAAACCCATTCACCATGACAGGCAGAGCTTTTTTTATGAACAACTCAGCCTAAATCAATCAACATGTTTAAATTTGACACACAGAGTACAATGCTCCAACTACATACAGGAATATGTCTCTGCTGCTAGAGTTTAGGAAACTGACTGTAAGGATGAGGGCAGCACCTTTTGAGAGTTTGCCTTGAACCAGGGGTGCTCCAGGATTCTGGGACAAGGGCAGGTAATCGGAGGGCTGGACTCAGAGTTTTGTCTCTTTGACATCCTCAGGCACTGATTGGGGGCGAGGGACCAAATATTCACCTTGAGCATTCGTCTGCATTTATCACTCTAGGAAGAGCTTCCAAAGGGGTGGACTCCCCCAGCAGATCATAGGCCAGCACCCCAACACACCACAGATCCACCTGAGTCTCATGAGATGTTATTCGTTAGAGTATTTCTGGAGACAAGTAATCCAAGCAGCTCAGAGCTCTAAAAAATACCAGATCCTCTGATTAACAGACCACATTACTGCAAAACCACTCAATGACAATGAAAGAAACCACTAGAACCCATGCCCTCTGATACAGGGATAATCACACCTTAAGATTAGGAGTTTCATGTCAAAATTAAAATTCCTAAATCTATGCCCTATGGCCTATAAACCCAGTATCATCTTTTCCCATGTATGTGGCATGTTTAGGGTGAGTGCTTCTTTTACCAATAAACAAACTAGGGATGTATGTATCTAAGTCCTGGTCTAGAGAACGGAGCAATAGTACAGCGAGTAAGGTGTTTGTCTTGCAGGAGACCTACCTGGGGTCAATCCACAGCATCCCATATGGTTCCTAAGCACCACCAGGAGTAATTCCTGAGTGCAGAACCAGGAGTAACCCCTGAACATCACCAGGTATGACCCAAAAAAAGAAAAACACAACTAAGTCCTGGTCTAGAAGAGAGTCAGCCTGGTCATAAGAGGCTAAACAAAGTCTTACTGTGAAGTGGACCACAGTTAGAGCTGGGCATTGCCACTCAGGCCACTTGTGATACTGACCATGATCATGTGACTCGTGATAATAGCACTCATTCATCAGTTTAATTCTTGCTATGTCCTATTCTTTTCTAGTTTATGTAGGACAAAACTGCAACAAGCCAGTTTCATTGTTTGCCCAAAGCCACATAACTAGTAAAAATAAGGATCTGGGATTTGTACCTGAACTCAGCACCTTCCCATTTTGTGACATCTGTAAGCCCATTGTCACATCCCATAGCATACTCCAACACTGTCCCTTCCATCCTTACTTTCAAGTGCTGAAGGAACCAGGCACTGCATTAAACACTCCATATACATTTACATGAAACAATTATGCTAAGTTTACAAAGTGTTATTATTATCTCAGAACTCCACCCAGTAGACGAGCCTATCACAGCTCGGTTCCGAGGCGGCCGCTTGTGGCTCATCAATAAATGCTATATTCAGAGCTGACTACAAGAGTATGCCACCCACACGGCAAGCCTGGCAAGCTGCCATGTCGTATTTGATATGCCAAATACCAGTAACAATTATATTAGGTCATTCCCATGACCTAATATAACGGTTTGAGGCTCTTTATGTTCCTGAGCAAGCAGATGCCCTTTGGCTCTACTAGCATGAGACAGGACATATGGAGATATTACTGGTGCCCGCTCGAGCAAATCGATGATGAACGGGAAGATAGTGATAGTGATATTATTATCTCATTCTTGGAATGAAGAAGCTTGAACTGGGGAGGGGTGGCGAGGGTGTTAAGTCATCAGTCACAGATGACTTAGTCATAGATAACAAATGAAGAAGGAGGCTTGAAATCACAGCTGGAACCCTCTTTTTGTAACACAAAAGGTATTAGAGGCTCCAAAAGGCTTTAATTGCTGCTGCTGCCACCACCCCCTCCCCACTGGCCAATAGAGGGCGCACTCCTGCTCAAAGGGTCGTTAAGTCCTTGACTTCAGAGCTTTGCAATATTCTAGCAGGAACCATTGTAACTGGCCATGTGATAAATCTAGGAAGAAACTACAGCTAAAAAGGTTAAAGGTCTTCTCTCAGGATCATTCTTTTGGCAAGGGGTTGAGCAGAAGTGGGTGCCAGAAAATCTGGCTGGCTGAGGGGTGCTAGGCAACTCCTATTGACTTATGAGAGTTCCCCTGTTACCAGGATCCTGAAAATCAGCTGTTAAACAGTGCCTATATTAAAGATGAAATGAATCATCTTTGAGTTAAGCTTAATTCTATTTATAAAAGACACTACTCAAAGGCCACCACTTTCTAATTCTTTGTTACTGTTTCTATCATCTCTGCTCTGGAAGTTACTTACATCTCTACTCTTTGAGTGAGGGGAGACTGTTCAACAGTGGGTAACTGTCTTACCTCTTTCCAACTCCTAATCAGTAATACTAAATTAGCAGCTTAAAATCGACCACAGTGAAAGCATTTGCACCACTAAAGAGGCAAGCCCTATAAATTAGATCAGAGACTGTTTTGTTTTTGTTTCTGTGTTTTTTAAGATCTGGTTGTGAAGCATTTTCTAGCTCCCCCACCTGTCCCCCCATTGAGCAAGACCCACACTTCCTCTGGGTTATCTGATAGGGCTGCAGATCATAAAGTCTCCATGAGCAATCAGTGGTCCTCTACCTCCATCCTACTGAGTACACAACGTACCACCTAGAGGGTGCAGATGGCATTCATGAGGAAAGGAGCCTTAGCTAAGAGCATATCAAATAATGGCTGTATTGGAGAGGTCCTTTCTCTCTGCATGAACAAGTTTCAGCCTGAGTTCAAGGACAATCAAATTTGAGCATCTGTGTTCGAGCACAGATAGTTAGGTGGGACCTCTGGCAATAAACTCTTGGGACATAATATTAAAACCAAAATGTGAATCAAATATATTATTATGATACTAAAGTCACCATAAAGCCTTAAGGATAACCCCTACTATGTGGCCACAGGAACTGAGCCCCCTATGAAACTCTTAACTGGCACCAGTGCCAATCCAAAGCCCCAAGCAAGAACAGAAGAAGGTTGTGAATAGAACCCAAAACTGAAGGTGTGCCTCCAAAAATGCAAAAGCTCTTTCCCTTGACAACATCCTAGCAATGGACTCGCTTACACAGAAAGTCCCGTGTGAGGGCAGTTTGAGAGAAAAACCTACAAAATGAACTTTGCAGAGGAAAGTAGGATGCTTCCACATTTGGGAAAGGGAGGGGAAGGTTTCCTGCACCTCAACCTGAGGTGAGGTGTCTCTACTCTTCTCCTCTGGAGAAGCCTTCATTTCTCTTCAGTGTATTACTCTCTTTCCCTCCTCACAACCTCTAAATGACTGTTTTTACTTCACATTTTTGTCTCTTCCTAAACTTCTTATCTATGAAGGATAGTAATAGATCTATGAATAAGCTGGGTAGAAATTAGAACTTTTTTTCCCTTTTCTGCAAAGAGCAATTCTTGCCTCCAAGCTGTTTCATGGTTCCCTTAGAAATCAGACAACAAGGATCATTTGCCATGCTGGGTAGAATAAGTGTAATTCAGGCGCAATTTGGCAACTGCTACAAAGAACTAAAGTCTGTGCCATGCAGGTGCTTAAAGCAGACTTTCCTCAGCCCTAACCCTCCCCCAGGCCTTTTCCCAGGTGACTCGTGTGGTTAAAGAGCAAAGGTAATGAATCCAATTTAGAGACTGCCACTTCTCCTCCCCACTTCACAAAAGCCACCTACAACTTTCAGGTTTTGCCTTGCCTTTCTGTGAAAGAAGGATAGAGATCGTCTCCAAAGCAATATATACAATCAAGATAATCCCAATCCAAATCCAAATGGATTTTGCCCTATACACAGAGCTGGACTTTGCCCCATACACACAGCAAGCAAAGAAATCTGTAAATTTAAGGCAACCTCAATCCAAATCCAAATGGACTTCCCCACACACACAGCAAGCATGAAATAAAATCAGCCCTAGGAAGAAATCTTTCAAATTAATTGTTATTTGGAAATACATTTGTGAAAAACATATCAAAAACTGAATCTAAAGTATGCTCCAATTGCAATTTTAGAATATTAAATACATTAAGGAATGTTTAACATATTATATGAATGCATAAAATTTGCATATGACTGCATAATATATGCATATGTATGTGTATATACATATATGTACATGTGCATTCATACACAATAAGTAATATATTGGAAAGTAAAACTTAAAATGGACAATGTATATATACATTCATACACATGTATGTAATATATTGAAAAATAAAACTGAAAGATTGTTTTGTAATTATTTCTTTTACCTTTGGGAGCACCGTTTCTCAAGTTTGCTTATCACCAAGAGCAGGAATGTGTCATACTTGAACTCAAATCTCATTTTTATCCTTTCTACACAATGTGATTGCAGCAACCACTAAACCTGTCTAACCCCAAGTTTTCTCATCTGTGAAATAGACACAAACAAGCATGCGCCTCATAAAGTCATTGTTAGTGCTAAAAGAATAAATCATTTAGGAGTTTGGCACATAGTAAATGTTTGGTCATATTCACTCTGAAGTACAAGGGGAGGCAGAGGAAGAAAAAATAGAAGAAAGAAGTAAATTGGAAGGTTGGATAAACAGATGAGCGATTAAATCTTATTTTAGTATTAACTTCCTAGTGAAGAATTCAAATTCTTGAGAGCATGCTTTTCTATAACTCCTAGTTGTGTTTCTATGCAAAAAGAAGCAGAAAACTAAGAATGGCTTTTGTGTTTCTAAAAGCAAATTTAGAACAAATAGAATGAGAAGTTGGTAAGTCTGAGACATCCTCCATTTGTCCCTATCTTCTTTCCCAGCTGGGTCTTAGGACACCTCTTCTCTGTTCCGTCTTGCCCCAAACTGGAACTGTTTGGCTCCAATTATAGGTTCAGCCCTCCTCCAAAGCTGCAAATCAACAAGAAGGCAGAAATCAATATTTAACACATCCTAAGTCCATTTCCCCAGACTGATGAAAGTTCAGATCAAGGCCAGGTGAGGGGGATTACAGGAAAGACTAAACCTTTCATCCTGCCTCCTCCTCCCAGCCAACATGTGCTAGAGGTTTCTAACAACAGCGTTTAGCCCCCTTTCTATGATGAGGTGAAATTTAAGTAAATTCCATGCTCTCTGGCTTCAGAAAGCAGGATGCAATGTAAAACTCAGACTGGTAATCAGGCAGGAGAATTTGCTGGGCCTCTATACCCGAGATCATGGAAAACTTCAGCCTCCAGTGTACTCAGGTGAAGGGCCTAAAGATTCCTATGGGTGTATCTTCCCTTTCCCACCAACTTCACATACATGTATATATCATCACTCCAACAACATGACCACCACCCTCCTGAAGGCTCACAAGTCCAGATATGCTGAGAAATGCATCTGCACAAGCAAATGCTTATACATGCATGTGTGTATCCTGTTGTATTCACAGACCCACATAATGCATATTCAATCACATACATCACACACCATCTCATCAATAGTACCCGCCATTAGATAAACCCACAATATCCACACTTCAAAGACATTTACATCTCCGTCTTAATTTCCAGTACTAACTTGTCATCTGTTTAGTTGATTTGACTTTCTTAATATTCTTTAATCCAGCAATTCCACCCATAGATATTTATCCCAAGAACACAAAAACACTTCTTTCAAAAATGTATGTAAACATGGATGTTCATTACAGTTCTAATTAGAGTAGCTAAAATCTGGAGATTACCCAAGAGTCCAACAACAGATGAGTTTGATAAAGATGTAAGATACATATCACACTCATATATACACACATACAATGTAGTATATTCAATGATAAGAAACATTGAAATCTTGCATTCCACTTCTGAAAAGTGTAGATGGAATTAGAGGATGTCATGTTAAATAAAATAATAATGTCAAATGAAAAACAGACACTTTGATAAAAACAGCATAGGGGATGAGGAGGGAGTGGACCAGAAAAAATTCTATGGACAATAGTGAAGAATTATCAGCACTTTGTGATGAGTGTGGTGTGGTATCCCTAAAACTTATAAATAAATGCACTCTTATAATCCAGTGTTACCTCAATTTTGAAAAAAAAATGTCTTTGGGATCCTTGTTCCCCACGTTAGATTGACATCTCCATACCCCCTCAAGGTTCTTTGTCCAGGCTACTCTGCTCCAGAATGACTTCTCAAGTTCTTTCCACTGCAAAATTCAAAGCTTGTCAGGACAAAACTGATTCTGGCTTTGCTGGTTCAGAAGCAGCATCCATAACAAGGGTCCCATTCGTAGCCAGGGGTGATTCTCTTCCCTGCTACCATCCAGTCCCTTGTAGAGGACAAGGAAGTGTGATTAAATAGATTCAATCTGAATGGTACTGAGGCTATAGTTAGAAAATAGAACATGATGTCCAGGAGACATCCATTCAGAGTCAAACTAACCTCGGAATACCTGAGTACCTGCCCCCACTCTCCTTTTGTGTTTACACAAGAAATCTCTTTGGCCTAAGCCTTTGGCCTAAGGATATGCTAATGGTTTATATGGAGGAGGAGGAGAACAATACCATCAACAATTCCATGCAAAGATCCAGGGCTAATAGGTGGGAGTCACCCAACAACAATTATGATCTTGAAAAGAGGAGTTTGAAAGGAAATTAATGAGTGTGGTGGAAGGGACAGGAGGTGGACAAATGAGGTGAGTGATCTACATTTTCCTCTGTAGACTGCTTTTTAAATAGATGGCCTTGCATTGGTATTAACCATGATGAGAAGGAATGAAAGATAAGGTGCCATGTAGGGGAATTTGGGGAATAATAATTCATGGCTCTGTCTTATAATCACATTATCAAATCCTGAACTTCTCTCCAGAATACCAACAATGACACTCAGCTAATAATAGGCAATGGGGGCCGGAGCGATAGTCCAGCGGGTAGGGTGTTTGCCTTGCACACGGCCGGCCCATGCCCACACCGGTTCGATCCCCGGCATCCCATATGGTCCCCCAAGCACCGCCAGGAGTAATTCTGAGTGCAGAGCCAGGAGTAACCCCTGAGCATTGCTGGGTGTGACCCAAAAAAGCAAAATAATAATAATAATAATAATAATAATAATAATAATAATAGGCAATGGGAACCAGTTGGAGTACCCTGCTCCTCTAAAAACTGCATTTGGTTCAAGGATAGTTCACAATCCAGCTTGAACCTATTAGAATTCTTCCTCAGATTTTTTTTTACTTTATTTTAATTATATGACAATGTCCCCTCTCTTCTCTTTGATCATGAGCAGTAGGAATTATTCTGACAATTGTTCAATTGTTCTGCAGAGAGTTTTTTTCATCACATAAACAAAGGTGATCTAAAAGAATAATATTGTGATATATATAATAACAGGATGAGGGAATACAAGGTAAAAAAGAGCAAAAAAAATTATGTGATCCAAGGTTGAAATGAGGACAAGTAAGAAGATAAATTAAGAAACGGAGAATGGGAGGCAATATGGGCAAGAGTCAGCCTTGGACACATTGGTGGTTTAGAGGTATAGTAAATGTATATATCCAAAGCACAGAGTCAACAATATTATCAATGCAACACCCACATTACAATAACCAAACACAAAAATGAGCATATTATAGATGCAGACTGTGAGGTAAGAAGGAACCTGGGGACATTGTTAACGGGAAGTTGACCCTGGTGGTGGGGTTGGTGTTGAAACATTGATGCCTGAAAATTTTATGAAATTTATAAATTACAGTGCCTTAATAAAAATAATGATTTTAACAAAGCAAACAAATAATACTAACATGAAATCATACACAGAAAAAATATGTTCAACTTTCAGAGTCCAATAGCCCAAAAGTCAGCCCCCCTTTCTTCATCGGTCACATTTCATTTATATAATAGAATAAATACCTTTTCCTTGCCCTCTGAAAACTTAAGTTGTGTTTCTGTCCCTGGCAACCCAAATGCTCTTGCTGTGAGGCTGAGGAATAGGAGGAATTTAATTCATTCTTCTAAGTGAGTATATTATAGATTGAAAGATACACATCAGTGGGAAAATGACAGAAAAACACTAGGTATTCTTCATGAATTAAAACTGAGGCTATAAGCATGAAGAAATTCATCTGAAAAAATTCCAGTCGAAGGGAGCAAGACCAGCCACATGTTTGTATAATGTCAGACTAGTTACAGTAGGTCTGTGAAACCTAATGCAAAACAATGTGGGACTCCGTGTTCAAAAAATTATTCACTTCAAGGTGGTGACAGCCAAGTCTTCAAACTAGGGGACAATCTAAGTAAGCAGAGGACCACTATACCTGCCCAGGCTATGGGCATAGTTCTTCTGAGATGTGGGGGTGGAGAGAGGTATCTGGAATGTGATATTGTTTGGAATGGCAAGAACAGGATCTAGAGGAATCCTTTCTTTCCCCTGTAGAGAGGCAGACTTATCTGCTGTGTATAAAGGGTTGGAGAGGGGGCAGAAGAAAAGTAAATAGACACTGAAAGATGAAACACAGGGAGCATCAGAAAAACAATCAATTAGTAATGAATCTTTTCCTGAAAATGTTCAAACTCCCCATGAGGATAGATGTAGCAAGCAGAAAGCTGAAGCACCTTCGAGAGCCATGCAGAGTTTGATTATACCCCACGGCATGACCGTCGGCTGCCAGCCTCCCCACACAACTGTTATTTGCTTATTTCAATGTTCTCTGACTTCGCTAAAATCAAAGCTTCACTAATAACCATATTTAGCATTGAACAAGCGCTTGGTATTTCCCCAGGACTTCACAAGCAGTAATTAGTTAAAAACCCAATAGGGTTGAAGAAAAGGCACAAATCACAAGTCTGCAAGAAGTAGGTTCGTGCTTGTGGTGTAGAGAAAGGGTCCTTAGACAGGACATCAAGGGTCTGTGAGTTTGGAATTATATACAATTATGTAAGGGCAAGTACATGTGTCTGAGCCAGTATGTATGTGTGTGAGCACACGTGTATAAGTATGTGTGAATGTATAAGGACATGTATAATGTATAAGGGTGTGAATATTTGGGAAAAATCAGGTGTGCTAAAGTATTCTGGACCTTTCCTGATTTTCTTGACCAAAGCATCCCAAGACAAGGAGTAGTTCGTGTTCTGACCACAGGATGTTGACTGTGTCTCACATCATGAAGGGATGGAAATGACCATATGTCTAACCCTAGTACTCAAAAACCCCATGACTCGCAGACATGGGGCAGAGCTGCTACTGACTCTCCCTGTGACCAGCTGCTCACGAGGCACCCGGGAGGGATGGTGGGTTCTAGTCCTGGCCCACCACCCCAGAAGAGCCTCACAACAAGCCAGACGACCCCCCCCCCCACTCCATGAGGGCCTCCGTTCTCCAAATCGGACTTCTCTCTCATCAGACCTCCACCCAGCAGACCAGCCTATTAGCACCCGGCTCGCGTGGTTCATCAATACATGCTGGACTTAGAGATGACTACAAGAGTATGCTACCTGCACGGCAGAGCCTGGCAAGCTACCCGTGTTGTATTTGATATATATACCAAATACCAGTAACAATTATAGACTCATTCCGAATGGATTGAGGCTCTTTATGTTCCTGGAGCAAGCAGATGCCTTGGGCTCTACTAGCATGAGACAGGACATATGGAGATGTTACTGGGGCCCGCTCGAACAAATCGATGATGAACGGGAAGACAGTGATACAGACAGTACTCAAAGAACCAAAAATATAAACAAGTGCTGTTACCCACAGAAGAACTGTGGCTGCTGGAAATTGTCTGGTTTTTTACTCTCCAACATGACAACGGGCTCCGAAGGACATATTAAAGGAAGATATACCTACCAACAGCAAAAAAGTTTTTGGAAACCAAAAATTTGCCATGCTGCTAGTGGTGCACAAAACCAAGATGGGGAGGTTGATATTTACATGAATTAATTGCCGAAGATGATGGTGATGGAGAATACATATATATATATATATATATATATATATATATATATATATACCCATATATACCCATATATATACCCATATATACCCATATATACCCTATATATATATATATACCCATATATACCATATATGTGTATGTGTGTTTGTGTGTGTATACCACCACACACAGTTTTCACAGGAACATCCAAAACAGTTATACTGGAAAGTCAGGGTGGGGTCTGAAACTCCAAATTTTCTCAAAATTATGTAAATATGAATAGGAGAAAGAAGAACTATGGGAGAAAATGGAGATTGAATTACTGGAAACAGATACAGAAGGAAGGAAGGAAGGAAGGAAGGAAGGAAGGAAGGAAGGAAGGAAGGAAGGAAGGAAGGAAGGAAGGAAGGAAGGAAGGAAGGGAAGGAAGGGAAGGAAGGAAGGAAGGAAGGAAGGAAGGAAGGAAGGAAGGAAGGAAGGAAGGAAGGAAGGAAGGAAGGAAGGAAGGAAGGAAGGAAGGAGAAGGAAGGAAGGAGGGAGGGGGGAGGAAGAGAGAGAGGAGAAAAGGAAGAGGAAGAAGAAGGAGGAAGGAAGGAAGGAAGGAAGGAAGGAAGGAAGGAAGGAAGGAAGGAAGGAAGGAAGGGAGGGAGGGAGGGAGGGAGGGAGGGAGGAAGGAAGGAAGGAAGGGAGGGAGGGAGGGAGGAAGGAAGGAAGGAAGGAAGGAAGGGAGGGAGGGAGGAGGGAGGGAGGGAGGAAGGAAGGAAGGAGGAAGGAAGGAAGGAAGGAAGGAAGAAGGAAGGAAGGAAGGAAGGAAGGAAGGAAGGAAGGAAGGAAGGAAGGAAGGAAGGAAGGAAGGAAGGAAGGAAGGAAGGAAGGAAGGAAGGAAGGAAGGAAGGAAGGAAGGAAGGAAGGAAGGAAGGAAGGAAGGAAGGAAGGAAGGAAGGAAGGAAGGAATTGAGAGAGGGAAGGAAGGGAAGGAATGGAGAGAGGGAAGGAAAGGAGAAAGGGAGGGGAGGGACAGTGAAGGGAGGGAAGGACAAAAGGATGGATGGACAGACAGATGGACAGATTGCCAGAAGGAGGAATGGACAGAGGGAGGGAAAAGAATTTTGTGAAGCTGAAACAATCAGAGGTGAAAATGCTGTTGAAAACTAGAATTTACAATGTTCACATCATTTATGAAAAATATTGTCAGACATATTTTTGTCTGACAAAAAATGTCAGACATGGTTGTTAGTTATGATGGGCAATATCAGCTATGGTTGTTAGCTATAGTTGGCAGTATCAGTCTTTATCAGTTGAGCAGAGTTATGATTGCATCAGTGAAGTTCATTTGACGAAAACAATGACCATTCAAATTACTCTTATTTCTCACACCTCCTCCATGGCCATTTCAGCCTGCAAGCATGATGGGTGATAAAATTATTAAGACTGTTTAAGAAAGAAGTCCATTCTTCTATAGCCTCTAATTTTCCCAATATAAATATACACTGTCATACCAACAATTGATTATGACCACACAAGGCATTTGGCACATAACAGAGCATACTACCAATTCTAATGACTGGTTATGATTTTGAAAGAATGAATACAAACATTCAACAAGCCACGACATTACTGCCTTGTTAATTTTTTTAAATAAATGAATAAATAGATCCAAAAAGGAATTATTTATGCCAGCCCCCACCAAAAACCTAATATCTAGCTTAGTTAAAGTTCTGCCTGGGTCAAATGTGTCATTATAAGCTAAAATCAATCTGGAGTTTCCATAGCAGCACTAGAGGGATCACATACTGCATCTAAAAGCCCTCCCTTGCCCTAAAGAAATAAGCTTTTCTTTATTTTTGCTATTATTTTTGCTATTATTCTCATCATCCTCTTTCTGACTACTTTGTCCTAAACCTTAGAATACCCTTCTACTAGCTAGATGAAAGCTGCCTGATTCATGAATCACTTGTTTAATTCATTAGACCTCTACATTTTCTCTGATGAATTTTGTTTTTTAATAGCCTATCTTCATCGTTATGCACACCTTCTCTAATAAAGGAACTAATACACTTTTGCATCCAATCTTTAAAATATTCCATCACAAGAACAAAAGTTGCACATTTTTTGTGAGGACCTTATCAAAGGTCTCTCCATTATTCCGTACCTCAGTATAGAGTGGCTTCCATTTCACTTGCTATTAAGAAAATTCCATTTCTTTAGTGCAACCTGCACTTGCCTTTCTGTCAATCACTATCTTCATGCATCTCCTTCACAGAATCTTTAGCCTAATTTACACATTCACAGAAACTGGACCATGAGGTAAATGAGCAAGCCAGCTGTCAAACTGAGATCTACAATTTTGTATTCTCGCCTGAGCATCACCAGGAAGCTCTGTTATTGACTTAGAGCCAAAAGATCCAGGAAGATCATACAGAAGGGCTGAGGGGTGAAGGGGACATTGTCTCCTACCTAGACTTTCTCCTCACCTTACCCTTCTGGCTGGAAATGACTGAATCCATCCAGTTCTGTGGGACAAAAAGTAGCCAAAGAATTTCTGAGGAGTGTAAAGAAGCTGACTCAATTCAGTCATGGGGGGAAGAATCTTAAGTAGAACGAGACCTTTGAAAACTGCTTAATAACCTTAGAAATTGGGTGGAGGGTTGATCATAGTTGGTGGATCAGTGAAGAATACAAAAGTCTCTACCTTGCAGCTTCAAAGAGTGATGAAATCATACAATTTGCATGGTTGGAACTGGACAATATCATGTTGAGTGAATCCAGAAGAAGAAAGACAGAGGCAGGATGATCTCACATAACTATGGAATGTACAATACTGGATCGTGAAACGTATTGTAGTAAAGGAGAGAAGCCTAGATAGGAGGACAGAGAAGGAAAGAAATGAGGGGGTAAGAGGAGAACGGGGATTGGTGAACAGGCATCAGGGCACTAGTTAAACAAGTGATATGGAAGAGTGGTGAAGACATAGATCCAAACACAGACTCAACACAATGGAAAACAGAGATCTAAGCTGCAGCCACTGGAACTTTGTAATGTGCCTGTTAAGTGGATGGGGAGGTGGGGAGGGGGAATTGGGGGAAAGAAGGGCCTATGGGAACACTGGTGGAGGGATTATTATATTGTTGAGATAATATATGCCTAGAACTCAACTATCAACAACTTTGTAAATCACAGTTATTTACAAAGATAAATCAAATTCACTTGATCATTTTGATCACTTCACATCTGATTATTCATCAATTTGCTAGAGCGGGCACCACTAACGTTTCCATTTGTCCCTGTCACGTGCCAGTGTAGCCCAATGGCATCTGCTTGCTCCAGGAATACGAAGAGCCTCAAACCATTCTTTCAGGGTCTTGATGAAGAAGTCTGGCCATCTTGTAGGTGGGCAGCCAGGTGATCTTTTGACTTCCCGTGGGATCCATCGGTAATGGCTCTAGTCCAGTGGCCATCTCCAAGTTGCATTACATGTCCAGCCCATCTGATTTTCGAAGATTTGACAAATAAGACAGCATCCCTGATTTCTTCTCTCACTTAAGTAAGGTGTAATATTCCAAGCATAGCTCTTTTGATTTATCTTTGGGAGACCCAAATAGCATTCTCATCCTGTTTTCATAGGGCCCAGGTCTCTGAGGCATATGTTAATTCAGGAAGAATGGTGGAGTCAAAGAGATGTGCTCATAGCTGGAGGTCTTTGTCCTTTTACCTATTTCTTAGATGTTCTTGAAGGCGTTCCATGCTGATCTCTTCCCTCCTGTGAAGCTCAGGTTTTAGGTCATTCATTATGTAGAGTTCTCCACCTAGGTATACATAACTGCTGCATTCAGAGATATTTGTTCCATTGAGAGTGAATGGAGCATCTGGAACTAGTTCGCTTTTCAAGAACATTGTTTTCTTGAGATTCAGCCACATTCATGGTTTAAGTCAGCCAGCATATGTGTCGCCTAGCTAATGTTTGGTGTTATTAGAATGATGTCATCAGCGGAGCAGAGGTAGTGTAGTTGACCATCTATCTTCACTCCCATTCCTTCCCAATCTAATTGTTGCATGACGTTCTCAAGGGTGATGCTAAAGAGTTTCGGCGAAACAGGGTATCACCCTGCCAAACTCCTCTTTTACATCAATAGTCACTTCCTTGGGTGAGATCCTTGTGGTGAATCCGTAATACAGCTCACGAAGGATATTGATGTATTGGGTATGAACGCCCTATTTGGCTAGGGCTTCGATGACCACTTCAGTCTCAACAGAATCAAAGGCTTTCTTTAAATCAATGAACACTAGACAGAGTGGCAACCTGAACTCCCTACAAACCTCAATGAGCTTGGTTACAGTGTGGATATGGTCGATTGTGCTGAATCCTTTTCGGAAGATCTATCACATCTTCCAGAAAGGCAATGGAGAAAATTATCCATAACTTCTACTTGGATCTCTTTGACAGCCATGTCCACTTGCCCACATACCAAATTCTGCAGGATGAATATGTCGTTCCCAACGCTTCTCCCTTCTGAAATCAGACATGCCATTTCATGGGTGAACAGCACCCATCCCAGATAAAGTCAGACCCAAACACCTGAAGAATCTGCTGTCAGTACTCATCAATACACTGGCTCGTCTCTTCACAAGCTACCTGTCTGAATGCAAGGTGCCCTCCCAATGGAAAACCAGCAGGACAGTTCTACTGTTCAAGAAGGGAGACATCCACAACATTGGCAACTATCACCCTATCTGCCTGTTGTCTGTCATCTACAAGCTGTTCACTCAAGTCATCCTGAACAGGGTTGGCAGAACATTAGATGAAGGACAACTATGTGAGTTCTTTAATTAGAAAAAAAAATTAAAATACAAAATTCTGGATTTAAATTTAGTCACACACTACATATTTAGTTCAAATAAGAAAACAAATCACAAAAAACACGCAGTTTTTAAAACAGGGGCAGATACTGTTACCATCGCAAAGTTATGGAATTTACTGCAATTCTCTATTAATGAGTATCAGTATCAGATATAATTCTGAAAATAGTGTTTCTTACCTTTTATGGGCTACATATTCTTTCATCTCTTCTTCATATGACAATAGACTTACAATATCATTTTCTATAGGAAAAAACAGGAAATTCAATTTTTTTTTTTTTTTTTTTTTTTTTTCTTTTTTTGGGCCACACCCGGCAATGCTCGGGGGTTTCTCCCTGGCTCTGCACTCAGGAATTACTCCTGGCGGTGCTAGGGGGACCATATGGGATGCCGGGGATCAAACCGGGCCGGCATGGGCCAGCCGCGCAAGGCCAACGCCCTACCTGCTGGGCTATCGCTCCGGGCCCGGAAATTCAAACTTTTTAACTATTGTTATTCAGGTATATTAGAGCAAAACTTTCATCTTTACAGGTTTATAACCTCTTCATAAATTCTACTGGTTTCTTCCTAGTATTATTGACAAATTTGTTATTTTGTTGGGTTTATTTCAAATAAAAGATTTAAACATAATTATATATTTGGATTGACAGTATTCATGGCACAAGAACCTGGAAAAACCCTTAGTGTGGAGGATTAAGAATCTTCCACCCTAAAAATACATCTTTTGGGAGCCAATTTCTCAGGAGGGACTCTGAGGCCTAATGGAGAGTACCTTTGAAAAATACATTTGCATGTAAATAGCTGCTTTAAGAGCCTCAGGGAAATCCTAATCTCTATTTCTTTTCCATGGAGATGACAGAAATTAAATCTGTGTGGCCTCATATTTCTGTCTCCTATGCTAACCTTTCTAACTAGCCTCCCATAGCTCTCTGCATTTGCTAAATTTCTGTCTGGATGCCATCTGGAGCCACATGAATTTGTTGGTTCGTGTTTTTTTCTGAGTCTTTTACATGTATGTAGGAAATAAGCATGTCATTGATAGATTTCTTCTTACCATTTCCCTTCTCAACATACATGATGCTTATTTTTCTGTCTAAATCTCTGAACACCTCAAGAGGACCCAAGGATGATTTCAACACATACAAGGGGAAGACCCTGAATTCAAACATAGCTAAATTTTCAGTAACTCTACACCCCATTACCTTACAAAGTCCTATCGTTCTGTTCCCAGCTGGCATCTCCCTCATCCAGTCTTCGCCAGAAACTCTGGCTTGCCTTTTAACTTAAAATTTGTTTTCTCCCCTTTGCTGGATCTTCACACAGGTTGTCCCTGACCTAAATTTCTGTTCCTGTTACCAAACACTTTTCATTTTACTCACTTCTTCAGGTCCTCTCTATTTTCAGTCAACATTACTGCTAACTATCTTTCTTTTGTAAGCTTTCTTTGTACTATAAATATGGTTTATATATTCTTAATATCATGTATATTTATGATTTATGAACATAAGCAATATATTATTATCACTTGTTACTTGTTTTCCCATTGTTCATCGATTTGCTTGAACAGGTGCCAGTAACGTCTCCACTCACTGGGAATGAGATCCATTATTGTTACTGTTTTTGGCAAATCGAATACACCACGGGTAGCTTGCCAGGTTCTGCCATGGCTCTGAGTTCATCCCAGGGGGCCCAGTCTTAATATACAATAATAATAGATTATTATATATATAATCCCACAAGAGGAAACAAATTTTGCATTTTATTAGAGGATCATTTAATTAATCCCATTTCAAGAGGATGAGGACCATATCTAGTTTTCTTCTCTCATTGTGAACTCAGTGCCTATTACACAATCTAGCTCATAGTTTGGGTTCAATAAATATTTATTGATCAAATGTGGATGTCTAAGAGAAGAGGAATCTAAATTGAAATTGATTAGTGATCTCCCTTTCCATGCAAGGAAAAAGTTTTAAGAAAATTAAGCTTGATTTTCCTTTGGCTTTATTTCACCTGAGTCAACTCCTGGTTGAAGAACCTCAGATATCTAACCAACCCTTATGAAAATATGTTCATCCCCAAATATGCCTTTTGCACTTTGAGAAACCACAGTTGTTACTATAAATACCAGAGGAAATAAAAAATCTGAAGTCTAAGGTGAAAAAATATGTAGATGAGATGAGTAATAAAATACTTCAGGAAAAGATACAGATGCAGTTTGGTTTGGGCAGCTGTGTTTTCTAAAATGATCAAATTTCCTTTAATCTGTCTTAAGATTCTGGCCCAAACTCCATACCAGAGCATGCTTTAGGGATGGGTTTTGGCCTGTCTGTATAGTGAAAACATATAGGTCATCCCCTCTGGTCTGTTAGTCTTAATAGACCATTTAAACTCCTAAATATACATTTGTTCTGACTAGTTATAGTACTTCCAAGAGCTTTATAACCTCCCTTCTCCAGCACCAGGCACCTCTCTGGACTTGGGCCAGTTCCTTTCTAAATCTGCTTCTCTCAATTTCCAAACTATAGTAATAAGAACTCAACCTACCAGTGGGTGGGATCTAAAATTATATGCACAGGTTTCAAATTATAAGAGATCCAAATACCACATATCCCCTAACTAATCCACTCTTCTAATGAAGGATGGTTAATGGGCCTCAAGCTACATGCCAATTTTGTTGCTTGTCAAAGGTGGTAATTGACAGGAATTCCAAGTTGAATCCAGGTTTAGTAAAGTACAAAATCGTGTTTGAGTAGCAATGTCTGCTATGCTCAAGAGCATTGATGGTACTGACATACGTGTCACCATATTGGGTTTCTTTGCATTATTTTTCAACATTTGGCCTAAGATTTATAATTGGATTT
Organism: Cryptotis parvus; assembly: GCA_021461705.1. Lineage (NCBI taxonomy): Eukaryota > Metazoa > Chordata > Mammalia > Eulipotyphla > Soricidae > Cryptotis > Cryptotis parvus. The sequence goes on from JAJIBD010002959.1 coordinate 140,043, forward strand.
TTTGTCCAACTTTAAGTTAAACTTCTCCAGAGGCTAGGGGCCCACCTGATTAACCTATTATAACATAACATGTATATGTATAATATGTATGCTGAAACAGAGACTCTCAGACATGGGGCAGAGCTGCTACTTGCTCTCCCTGTGCCCAGCGGCTCGTGAGGCACCCGGGAGGCATGGCGGGTTCTGGCCCTGGCCTGCCACCCAAGCAGAGCCTCACAACAAGCCAGACCACCCTCCCCTACTCCATGAGGCCCGCCATTTTCCACATCCGGACTTCCCCTCTCGTCACAACTCCACCTAGCAGACCAGACTATCACAGCCCGGCTCTCCGACGGCCGCTAGCGGCCACGGGGGTTCATCAATAAATGCTTCATTTAGAGGTGACTACAACAGTATGCCACCCACACGGCAAGCCTGGCAAGCTGCTCGTGTAGTATTTGATATGCCAAATACCAGTAACATTTATATTAGGTCATTCCGTGACCTAATATATAATGGTTTGAGGTTCTTTATGTTCCTGGAGCAAGCAGATGCCTTTGGATTCTACTGGCATGAGACAGGACATATGGAGATATTACTGGTGCCCGCTCTAGCAAATAGATGATTAACGGGAAGATAGTGATAGTGATAGATAGTGAACATAACATGACATAACATAACATAACATAACATAATACTTAATAACTGCTGCCTTAGCCCAGTTTTGAAGTCGTAGCAAAAACAACTCTTAATTCCTTTACATGGGTAAGTTCTGTGCCCCCTACACCAAAAAAATACTTTTTATTGGCACTCCATTTCTAGGGACAGATCACGACAACAAGCTAGGGACAGCCCCTTATTCTGTACAATTATTTAAATTATTCAATTCACAAGAAGCTTTTAAAAAAAAATCTTTCCTATGGGCTGGGGATATGACCCAGTGGTGAAGCTCAAACTTTACGGGGTGTGATACCATAGCTTCCATTCATGCACCTCTGAAAAAGAAAAATGTTTTTACTGGGGATGTGGCTTAGTGGTAGAACAGTAAAGCTTGTATATGCAAAGCTCCATTGAGACTGAGGCAAAGACACAAAGCCTTCTTCTGTTTGGAACACTCTTCATTTTCTTCCTCATCTTTACTGTCTCCTGGGTTTTCTTGGTTTGGAGGCAAGTACTTGTACAGAACTTTCCATCTATTACTTAACCTCAAGATATATTTTCTATTCAGACTGCAGACTTTCCACCCAGTGAACACAGAAACCTATCTCCATGACACCATTTTGAGATAAAGGAAGAATTTTGCTGGGTGGTCACCCATCAAGGAGTCAGGACACTGGCTCCAATCCAACTGTCTGATTTGGGGGTAAAAAGAGATAATAAGTAGGAAAGAGTTAGTTTGCCTTAGACTGACTGGCTTTATCTTAAGTATGGCAGCTCTAGCTGGGATCAGGTCCAGTTAGGGTCCAGACCACAATTCTGGGCTCTCCTTGTTTTCACCTAAGTAACTTTGGTTCCACTCTTAAAGGTTCCATCCAGTGCCTGAGGACATGTAGAGGAGGAGGTCTTGTTTGTGTCTGGACTATGGAAAACCACTTGTGCAAGAGTGCAGGAGCCTTTGGTTTTTGCCAAACACAATGTTCTTTTCCACAGTTTAGTGGATGTCTGTGGCTTCCTCAACACTGATACAAATGCAAAATAGTATACCATAGCTGCCCTAGCCAGGATGCAAATGGGACCAATCTGATCCTGAGTCACAAAGTCTCTTAACTACAGTCCTCAGTCTCAAGAAATCAGCTAAGAATCAGTGTCTGTTCTGACTGTAGTTCTGACCTCTTGGAGTTCTTTTCTAGGGAGACTACACTTTTTTTTCCTGTCCATCATATTTTATTTTAAATTTTTATTATACCACCATGAGATATACAATGAAAACGATGTTCATGTTTGGGTTTCAGTCATACAGTATTCCAGCACCCATCCCTCCACCAGTGTCCATTTCCAACCACCAACGTCCACCGCTTCCCTCCCACTCTCCCTCCCACAACCTGCCTCTTCTCTTCTCTTTTCTTCTCTTCTCTCTCTCTCTCTCTCTCTCTCTCACACACACACACACACACACACACACACACATTGTGGCTTGCAATACATACATGTAGAGGTGATCATGTATAGCCCTTTGCCTACATTCATGCCTCGGTTCTAGGTTGGTTTTATCATTTCCAATAATTGTTAGCACATTGTTCCCTTCTCTGCTTTACCTAACCTCTGACTCCCACACACTTGCAGTAGATTCCATCCACTGAAAAGACCTCATGATTCGTGTTTTGCCTGACCTTCAATATTGGTATCATACTATTTTTTTATATCCCACAAATAAATGCAGTCATTCTATATCTGTCCTTTTCCCTCTGGCTAATTTCACTCAGCATGATCCTGGGAGACTAACTTTCTATCTCCTGCCTTTCCATGGGGTTGGAAAAGTAAGAGCAGTCTCCAGTGAACACTAAAATACTGGACGGACCCGCCTTCAAGTCTTATGGAAAGTAAGGAAAGGCAAATGTATGCCAGGAGATAAAATTTTTAGTGTGAGTAGTTTAACTGAGATGTGTTACAAAGAAAAAATACTAAGCTATGAGAAAGTGAGACTGTGGTGGGTGGAAGAGATCAGAAAGTGTGTTTTTAAGCAATTTTCTACTTTGGATAACTGTATCTGGGGAATCCTGCAGAACAAGCTGTTTCATAGAGTTCTTGCATAACCAAGTACACATACACATAGTTATAAAATAACTGTGATTTATCTTATAGATGAACGTGCTTGGTCTACATATTAACTTGCAGTTTTATCAATGCAATTTAAAAAAGAAGATGGCTATAAAAATTAGAATAAACTAAAAGTGAATAAGTCTGTGTTTTGGGCTGGAGGCACAATGACACAATAGAACTATGCCAGCCAGTTCTGTGACAAGCAGACCGATGTTTCATTCCCACTGGATGTGCCTCATCACAATGATTTTATGGGGGCAAAAGCCCCCCGCTGCTATTCTATACCATGATAATATTATTATACAACAATCATATTACCCATGATAGTGCGCATACTGTTACTCTCAGTTGAATGAATGAAGTGATATGAAAGAAATGTGGTTGCCTGTGGTACTATGGTTGTCAACAACAGAGACTAATAAAAAGACGTAAGAACTTACATGCGGCTGACTCTGGTTTGACGCCCAGCACCACATGGTTGTGAGGCTGCACATCAGCAGAAGCCTGAGTACTTTCTGGATGGCTCAGATTTCTTTCCTGCACCCCATCCTCCTTAAAAATGTAAGACCAAAGAGCATAAACGCACATACCTCAGAGATGCTGTAGATTTGGTACCAGCTCACTGCAATCATGAATACTGAAATTAGAAAGCATCACAGAATATTTTTATTTATAAGTTATATTTACACTCTATTAAATATGCGATGTCATTATATATCATTATAAAGGATATATAATGATATATATCATATACATCATTATTATATATTATTATATATGATACCACAATGCACATATTTTAATTTAAAGGTTCTGATATGTGACAGAGCAATAGCTCAGCAAATAGGGCCTTGCATGCAGTATTGCATTTTTTTTTTTTGCTTTTTTGGGTCACACCCGGCAATGCTCAGGGGTTTCTCCTGGCTCTGCACTCAGAAATTACTCCTGGCAGTGCTCGGGCGACCATATGGGATGCCAGGGATCGAACCCGGCCGGCACAGGCCAACCGTGTGCAAGGCAAATGCCCTACCCGCTGGGCTATCGCTCCGGCCCCCCAGTATTGCATTTTTGCATGCAGCCAACCAGGATTTGATCCCCGACCACTCATATGGTCCCCCAAGCTCCACCAGAAGTGACCCCTCGGCACAGATCCAGGAGTAAGCCCTCAGTACTTCTAGGTGTGACTCCAAAAAAAAAATCCAAAACTAAATAAACATGGCAACCACCATCTTGTTGAGCCTTCAGCAAGTCACATCTTTCTGCTGGCATTTCAATTTGTAAAAAGTTAATATCTATGGAAAACAATAAAATGAAGCAGAACAAAATGGGCAAAGACCCAAGTGGTGGGGGAGAGCAGTAGTTAGAATGGAGGAGGGATCACTATGGCAAAGATGACAGGAAATGATCACTCTGGACAAGAACGGTGTGCTGAAAGAAGGCAGAGACAAACACAATAACCTTTCAGTACCTGTATTTCAAACCATAGTGTCCAAAGGGAACTAAAGAGAGAAGAGAGAGAGAGAGAGAGAGAGAGAGAGAGAGAGAGAGAGAATAAAGGAAAATCCCTTCCATAGATGCAGGGAGGGGCAGGGTGGGGGAGAGTATGGCAGGACAGAAACCAGGACATTAGTGTTAGGAAATGTACACTGGTGAAGGGATTACTGTTGGAACATTGTATGACTGAAACCCAATCGTGAACAATTTTGCAATTCTGTGTCTCACAGTCTTATAGTGATTAAATTTTTTAAAAAATTTAAAAAACTGAGGCATAGATGCTACTTTTTTGTTCAATAAGATTTATTGATTTACCATTAGTTTGCAATGCAAGGTGAGCTTTGAGATTAAGACTTCACACCTCTGAAAGTAGTAAGCCTCATCACATCCACCACCGGTTCTAATGTCATTGAACTTTGGTGGTGAATGTGATGAGCACTTCCTCTTCTCCTTGCCCCTCTTCTCTTCTGGTAACCATCATATTTTTCCCACAGTCTAAGAATGACTTTGTTGTCTTTTATTAGTTTATTTGTTTTGCTTATTCATGTTCCACATCTGGGAGGAACTGTCTGCACTTGTTACTTATTTTACTAAGCATGATCACTCAGGTTCCATTCAAGGTGTAGCAAAAGACAAGAGTCCATGGTTTTTAATAATTGAGTAGAATTCCATTGTGTGTTTTATATATATTTTCCTAGTATTCTATATATTTACATACATAAATATATAAAAATATATATTTTATATATTTATTCTAAAATGAAAGCATCCACTGGGTGGAGATATTATGTATCAAACACCAGACATACAACATCAAGGATATGGAAACTGTACAGCTCAATCACCAGAACCCAAAAAATATCTAATACTTGTGTGCTTATATGAATATATATTTCTATCTACATATTTTATTTATATATATGAATATTATATATTTTATACATTTATATATTTTTTCTGACTCAAGGGTTACTTCTGGCTCTGCACTCAGGAATTACTCATGGAGGTGCTCGTGGACCATATAGGATGTCAGGGATTGAACTTGGGTCAGCCATTTGCAAGGCAAATGCCCTCCCTGCTGTACTATCACTTCTGCCCCTGTAATATATTTTTAATCCACTCCTCTGTGAACATTTGGCCTATCCCATCTGTCTTGAGTATTATGAATAAAGTTACTATGAATTTAAGGGTACATACATATTTCTGAATTTACTTTTATATTTTTGAGGTAAAGAGGTAGTATTGGTGTATCACATGGAAAATTTTTTTTAAGGAATCTATACCATTTTCCATATAAACTGCACAGTTAGCAGCAACAATGTATCTTTTTTACCCCCAAACTCTTCCCAAAATATGTTGTTTCCAGTTCTCTTGATATAGATGATTCTCACAGGCATAAGGTGATATCTCATTGTATTTTTTATTTTGATTTGTATTTCACCAATAATAAGTAAAATTAAACATTTTTTATAAATTTGACTGTTGGATTTTGTATATTATTTCTGGATCAATTATTTAGTATTTTTTTAGTTAAGTTGTGTGTGTGTGTGTGTCTGTGTGTGTGTGATTGAGTTGTATAGTTCCCATGTTCTTGATATTGTTTGGTGTTGCAGGACACCTAAAAGCCTAGGCCTCTGCATCTGCCCTGGAGTGCCTCCTGCAGGTCACTTCATAGATAGGGGGTAGTCTGAATGTGGCAATCTTATCTGACCATGTATTCTGTACTGGCTGGTATAAATATTTTCTTATGCTACCACAATCATCGTGGGACTAGCTAGATCTTACCAGCATATTTGCCTGGCTACATTGGATCTCTAAGTAATTAGACCAGAGAGAAATGCTGTTTGCCTCCCAGCAAGCAAGCATGGCCCCCCTGATAACTCAAAGGCAACTAAAATACAAAACTACCGTGAAGTATGTTGTGAAGGCTTGGAGAAATATTTAACTGGAATTAGTATTAGTCTTTGGTACAGAGACATGCCATCTCAGAAACCCCCTTCTCTACCCTATAAAGGCAATTCCAGGCGGATCTCAGCTCAAGACATTAGGTGAGGTGCTGGGAGAAATTACCTGAGGGCATTTGATCCTTCTGTCCTGCCAGGGAAGTTACATTTAGCTTATAGCTTCTCCCAGCTCTGCTAGGAGGCTTTGAATTAGCTCTGGGTCCTTGTAAACAGCCAGATGGTCTCCTGAAGTTGGAACATTTCTATAGAGCTATTTTCCTGTTTTTCGCAGTTTGGGGCAGATTTCTAGCTATAAAATAAGCTGCAAGAAAGAAGCTCGCTCTCTTTTTTCCCTTTTTGCCATTTCGACTTCCCTTGGTGTTTTGCTTCTCCGTCCTCTCCATTCTCTGTTGGGCCTCAACACGTGGTGGCAGCCATCTTGGCCTACACCTGGCTGGGGCCTAGCTAGGAACCCAGAGTCTGGAGGTTTTCCCTGCTCTTGGATTGTATATTGGAACCTGTGATAGTAAAGCCCTTTTAAACCTGCATCAGATTCCTGAGTCTTCATCCATTCCCCGCCGGCTTCGGAGGTAGAAGGGAACTCACTTCCCGACACTGTCGGGGACCCCAGCGGCGCCCCTGACAGTTTGGTGTTTCATACATAATATCTCCTCCCAGTAGATGTCACTTTAGAATAAAACATTTGCTATACATTTAAAATATGTTTTCTCTTTAAAATAAAACATGTAAATCCTACCTGTGTCAACTGAAATATCCCAGACAGTGAAAAGCCCAATAGCAATGAGTACCTCAAATCACAAAATTGTGGCCATTCAACTATCATTCTCCACTGAATGAAATAAAGGCCGAGTCTGAATTTAAAAGACAAAATGGCCCCAATAAAAAAAATAAGATGAGCCTGGATCATCCGGTCAGGTCAGACAGCAAGATGTTGTTGAAAAGCTCTTACTTCTTCATGCTGTCATGTCCAGAAAGCTTATGGCAGAGCCAACTTAGACTCTTTCCCCACTTAAGGGCCAGAGGATTGTTTGGAACTGGATAAGAAAAACAATTGCAATCAGATACCTTAAAATTGATGAGACAAAATGATAATGATAATAATAATAATAACAATAGTAAATAAGCTTATTTGTGTCCTCGCTGAAATACTAGAAGCTTATTGATTATTTTTGAATCTACTTTCCTGCGCTCTCCCGGGCTGGGCCTAAGCTGCACCAGACAAGGGATGGACATTCTCAGCGAATGGGACCAACAATGAGATATTTTCCAATGGTATTTAAAGTAAAAGGAGGGAAGGTGAGTTCTAGCCCTCGCCCACCATCCCATTAGAGCCTCACAAGAAGCCAGAGGAATCCCCACATCATGAGGACAGTCATTCTCAACCTCCAGACTCCACAGCTCATCAAAGCTCCACCCAAGAGAAAAGCTGATATCTCCCCGTTGCGGTTCATCAGTAAATGCGCGAGATGAGAGCCTACTACTGAGAGTATACCACCCGCACGGCAGAGCCTGGCAAGCTACCCATGTCATTTGATAAGCCAAAAACCAGTAACAATTATAGACCTCATTCCCATGACCTAAAGGAAGGTTTGAGGCTCTTCATGTTCCTGGAGTGAGCAGATGCCCTTTGGGCTACACTAGCATGTGACAGGACGTATGGAGATGTTAATGGTGCTGGCTTGAGCAAATCCATGAACAATGGGAAGATGATACAAGTGATGCTGAGGTCTTTACTATGATAAGTGATATCTCAGGATGAGATACTTTTCTTTAAAAAAGCAATTCATATAATAAGCTAAAAAATAAACAATGGGATTGGAAATGTCATTAGGATTCTAATCATCATTGGGGCTTGCTACCATCCAAAGAGTAGGCCAGACTTCCTAACCAAAGTACACCGGATCAAGAAGTTCAGGGTTTTCTGCCAAACGCTCTACCTAAATCTGATCAAACCTCTACATCTAACCACTAATTTACAGGAAATACCAGGGTCAAAGAAACATGTCAAACCACAGCATGAAAATGCAATCAGCAAAATGCAAACTAAAGGGAATTATTTAAGACAAACAACTCAGGATTTTTCAGCAAGTAAATCTAAAAGCAGGGAAAGTAGATTGAAAGAGATTTACAAGACCTGAAAATCAAGTTGGTTTGAAGTGCATGGAATGCGTTTGGATTCTGACTTAAGTAATTTTGTAATTATATAATTAAAAATTTTGAACAGGATGAATAATAAATTATTAATATTTGGGCATATGATGAAAATATTTCATTTTCTCTTTAAATGAGCTCTATATTATAAATACTAAAGTGTTTAAGAAATGAAGCCTTACCCTGGTTTGCTTCTAAATAATATAAGAGTATGAAAGGAAAAGGGGGAGTAGAAATAAATTTGATCAGTAACTAATAATAATATTTTAAACTGAGCAATGGGTGCCTGAAGGTCTGTTACACACTCCTGTTTACTAGATCTTTGCTTCATATTTTTCATAGTAAAAGTTCAACACACACAAATACCTATACACAGACGTCAAATGTTCATAGATAGTTCATTTTATTCCAGAGAATAAATCCCAACAAGCAGAGTTTGGTCCAGAGCATCCTTGGCTGTGCAGCCTCTTCTGAAGGTGAGCTACCACCCAGGATCACAACAATCTCACAGAGCTGCAAGGTAAGGGGTGCAAGAGCCTGATCCTTAACATTAGGATCCTTAACATTAGTCCCAGCTCTATCACTTAGTAACATGAAGGTGATCTGTTATCCCTCTCTGATAGCTGGAGATCACAATTATTGCCACCTTGTCTCTGGTGAAGAAGCCTGGAAAGCTAACACATGGGTGGACATTAGCTAAGCACTTAGCTCCTATTACACAATGAGTTATCAGCAGTTGTGTTGTGTTACCATCATCTTCCCTGTTATCCACCAGGGCACAAGCAGATACTGAGAGCACAGTAGCTCAGGAAACCCAGAACTACAGCCCCAACTGCATTTCTCATAGGCTCAGTCATCTTTGGCCCTTTCCTTTATGGGAAAAGTGAACGTTGCTCTCACCACAAACCTAGTTCCCACACCTCTATTCTTTCCCACTCCCTCTATTTTTCTCTTGCTCTCACTCTCTCCCATGACTTTCTTTTCTTTCCTTCCTCTCCTTCATTCTTCCTTCCTTAAAGCAGCACTTTCCACTGTGACAAGTGGAGCAATAATCTAAGTAATAATTTAACTCCTTGCTTCCTACTTAAAAATCCCCTAATTACTGGGTAATGGGTCCACAGAGGCATTTGGGCTGGGTGAGCTCTGCCCTGCAGGCACAGCTATAGTTCATCTGTCTACTCCCTAATAGCACTCTAAAGTTCACCCTTATAAACATGTCACTGAGCTGGTAATTGAGTGACTGGTCATTAGGTTCCCCACGTAGTACCTGTGGGTCACCGATCACTCAGGGGTGATGGATCTTTCTCCAATACTTCAGCTGGGCAGGCCACAGAGCTCTCTATCACCTTTGAGCAGAATATTGCTCTCTAGGAAGACTCCAGGCAGCCCCAGTGGATACTCCCAGCCAGGAACTTCCATCAGAAAAGCCAGGCAGAGGAGAGCAAGGGGGCAGAAACACGCACATTCCTACTTCACTCACAACTTTCCCAGAAACCTGTCCTGGAGTGGGGACAAAGGGGTTCGAGTGGGTCCTGGGAGACATCATGTAGCAATGGAGATTCAATGCAGGAAGAATCGTATTGCCGAGTTAGAGTCAACTTGAGAGTAAAGGCAGTGGGATAAGACAAGGAAATAGGATTGGAGTTGTATGTTACTGGACATAGCTTAATGTACCAGGCACTTCACCTCTGGGCTGTGTGCCCTTGAGTAAGTCACTTGAACTCTCTGTTCCTTGATTTCCTCATTCATGAAATACAATGACAGAAATTATAGCACCTACTTCCTATCTGATCGTGCTAAAGAACATCTGTGATAATATACATTATAATATCTAGTGATTTCAGGCACCCCATCAATTCATCAAAAATAGCTATTCATTTTAAGTAAACCAACCATTTCCCTCTGCTTCCATTAGAAATGTTCTTTTGCCATTTGGAAGACAGTGGAAACAGAAAGACTTAGTAGCTCTGCACTTAAGCCCTGAAGTGAGGTTTTTTTAGAACCAAATCCAGATTCTTTGGTTTAGTGAATACAAAGCTCTGGTCAAATAACGTTGCTTCTCTTAGATTTCTCTTCTATAAAATGGGAATATTAACCACAGCTAGTAACCAAAATACACAGCACTTATAAGCATTAAACAATATAATGATTTAATTACTTAGCTTGGAAAAAGACTGGGAGTAAGAGATAACTTTTCAACAAATACTGGCTTGTTATAGTACCCACATTTAAGGCAATAAGAGAAGGCAACTTGGGCTCCTCATGTTTAGGAACAAGATGATCTAACCATCTTTTGAGTGCCACAGCATGGAGATCTGTGCCAAGTTGCATGTAATAGGCTGATCTATATTTAATTTTGCTTTTAGTATATTATACTGTTGGTGCAGAAAGGAGGAATGCAAATTCTATACCAACTATTATAAATATAGGGTTCAGGAAGGTGAAGCAACTAAAACAAAGGTACAGATAGTATAGTTAAATATTCCTAGAATGGTGATCTTCTATTTCAAGCACTCATTGTTTGTTTTTTCTTTTTTATATTTTTATATTGTTTTTGTTTGGGGGCCACAGCTGACTGGATTCAGGAATTACTCTGGCTCTGTGCTCTGGGTCTTTCCTGGGGTCATATGTGGTACCAAGAATGGAACCTAAAAGAAATCACCTGAACTCTTGTACTGTCTGTCCCCAAGAGCTCATTATCTTAGGTTTGTCAATTATACACTCAACTGTAAAGTAAAGGATGTAATGTATTTAGCAAATATTTATATTGAACAAACCTCTGTGTCTGTTACTGATTTAAGCAATTTATAAATATTAACTCAATTAAAAATTTAAAATTCTGATATAAGTCATGTGGACATATCAAACAAATGTAAGTTAAGGGACATTCTACAAAACAAGTTTCCCTTATTAAAAATTGCCAAAGTCAATGAAAGGTAAAAAAAGTAAGAAACTAAATCACAAGAGACTAAAGGGGCTATAGAGATAGTACACTAGGTAAGATGCATGCCTTGAACATGCCCAAACCAGGTTCATTCCTAATACCATATATGGTCCCTGTAGCACTGCCAGGAGATATTCATGAACACAGGTATGTATGGCCCAAAAGGCCAACAAAAATAATCGTATTTAAATGATGTTGTTTGACTCAGGAGACAGTAACGTCTCCATTCGTTGGGAATGAGGTCCATTATTGTTACTGTTTTGGGCATATTGAATACACCATGGGTAGCTTACCAGGCTCTGGCTATGGCTCTGGGTTTATCCCAGGTGGCCCAGTCTTTGAACAACTGGAAAACAAGTGACAAGTGACAAGTGACAAATGAGGTTGAAGGGGAGGCTTTAGAGTATGTGGGAATGCATTCATCAACAAACTACCAGCCCCAATAAACCTTACATCACTAGCAAAAGGGAAATTACACTCTCTTCCCTTTTGAAAACTGAGAAGGAGACCCTTCAGAAATCACTTAAGGGACTATTAGAGAGAAAACAAAAGGGAACATGGCTGTTCCCAGATAAATATACTCCAACGAATTCTGTCTTTTCTAGATTTCTTCCCAATCAAATCCTATTTGTTATTGGAATAACTGATTGCTGTTGTTTGAAGTCAACCCTATGCATTTTAAGCAGGAATCAGGGTCAGGAAGAGCAGTAACCCAGGGGTTAACCCCAAGTCTGAATTTCAGAGTAGATGTGTGGGGTTGACAGTGATCACAGAACATTCAAGTGAAAAGTCAAAGGGTATTTTCTCTCGTTTTCAAATGGCCTTTCTTGTAAGTCAAACATAGGCTAGCCTTACCAAGTCAAAGGACTTAAAATAACATGAAATATGCAAGACTAGACTTGACAGGAGCTAGGAAGGGCTACATAGCCTTTAAAACCCATAGGATGGAGGTGAGGCCTGAAGACCCAGAATGAATCCATTTTCCCAGGATGGAAGAGCATGGGATAAAGAAGAAAGCTGAGAAAAGAGTCTGGTGAATCACAGAGATTACATTAATTCATGAATCATAAAATTGAATAGTTGCAAGAAGCCAGCTGTGGGCCAGGTGTTCTGCCCAAACTGGGGTCTAGATGGGAATGAAGCAAATGCATTTTCCTGAGCTTAAAGAATAGGAGAAGCCAGAATAGAGTCAGAACTCAAGCTCTTGTCAATATCACTGTGCCTACACTTAGTGTACGCTAGTAACATGAATGAAAGCACACATTGTGAGACCTTTCACAGTGCCCTTGATTTTCGCTCTACTCCACCTTGAAGCCATCCTTGGCCAGGAACTCTTAGTACTCACTGCCAATAATCTGAATATAGATGCACTTGTGGAAAATTGCTTACTGACAATTTTCTGAGGAAAAGGGAGTGATTGTAGAGGCCCTTGTACAGATTCCCTGCTCCCCAGAACACTAGTCTAACCACATTATGGTTGTTTCTCCTGCCTACTAAATTCTGCAAAGTCTTCACTTTCCTTCCGACAATTGTGACTATGACCTGTGTAATGGAAGACATTCATTCTCTAAGAGCTGAGTATATTAAACTTCAGCACATGGATGAGGTTTCACAAAGTCATGCTGTGACCCCCCCCCCCAAGCTAGTTATTCCTATCTGCAGCTCAAGTATTTTACTCAATCCCAAGAGAGGAGCATAAAATTCCAGGAAGCTTAATTCTTCAAGCATAGATGTGTCAGAGGAAGTTCTCCTTGACATTACCTCACACTAGCCAATCACCCATCCAAGAATTTGTTTAGAAGTTGGGGGACTCTTTCTTGCAGAGAACATAAACTTTTTTAAATAATATGGAGAACACAGAAGATCTAGAACAAGAAGGAAATTTTTTTTCTCTTCATTGTTAGCTACCCATTATCTTGAATCCTCTGTTCTACACTAAGATGCCACTACTAACATTTTATCTTTAAATAAATAAATTGATACCCCCAGAAGAATACAAGGCCTGTTTTGGACCGTTCAATTAAACATAGTAGTGCTGGGGAATCCAGCTCCAGATAGTACAGCCTCTTCCCTCTGGATCTTGTGGAGAAGAAAGTGGGAAGGAAAGAAGCAGACTCTGTACATGCAGCAAATTCATGCCTGGAGCAAAAGCTGTGCTACACACTTTTGCAGCCATGTGGGCAGCAGAATGTTCTGGCAGGGCTGTTTGGGCACTCCAGTCTCAGGGCCTACCAGAAATAAACTTTAGAAAACTCAAACATCTATGCTCAGAAGTAGAAGAGACTCTAATCCAGTGAGGTGATCGCACAGACACTGAAATCAAAAGCTGAAAGGAACTCAGGAGCATCAGAATGTTTGGAAGCTGTGTCTCTGGGACTCTGGCTCTGGAAGTTCCTTTATTTATCACCTTTTCACCTGTCAAATCCAGTTTTGTCCAATCCACTTGCTTGCTAGAAGGATCTTGGATTCTTTCCTGTGTTCTCATGGCCTCACTCTTTCTTTGCCTTGTGTCTCTTCCTTTCCCTGGGTGAATGCCAGGCCATGGCTTGAGATTTCCAGGATTTCTTCTGCCCCATATCACGTTTGCATCATAAATCAGATTTGGGAGAGCAGGAACCAGAAGACCAGTATTGGGAAGGAAGGCCGTGAATCTGGTTTCAGACCATTGAGTTCGAACTACTTACTGTCCATTCAACAGATGATGACTGGAGAGGTAAGTTTGGGTCACTGGATCAATAGGAAGGCAGGAAGCACAGAAGTCAGGTCTAGTCTATCAATGTAGAGTGGACATCATTGGTGCCCAGGCAGTTGCAATACACTACTGCCCAGAGCCTCTGCATCTGGCCTGAGTTGCCTCCTATCACTTTGTAGATAGGAGGAGGACAGTTTGAATGTTTATCTGACCATATATTCTATACTATATTCTCTCATACTGCCACAATCATCATGGGACTAGCTGTATCTTACCAGTATATTTGCCTGGCCAGATGGATCTCAAGTAATTAGACCAGAGAGAAATGCTGTTTGCCTCCAAGCAAGCAAGCATGGCTCTCTGATAACTCAAAGCTAATATACAGGACAACCATGAAGTAAAGACGAGACTGTTGTGAAGGCTTGGAGAAATACTTAACTGACTATAGAATATTCTTTGGTACAGATGCATGCCTTTGTACTCTGAGATACAGTTCATCTCCGAAGCTGCTCCTCCACCCTACCCTGCAGGGTCACTTCCAAGGCAGATCTTGGCTCAACAACATTAACATCTCAAAGGGCCTAGGTGAGGTCCTGGGAGAAATTACCTGAGGGAATTTGACCCTGATGGCTTTTCTTTGGAGGGGAGGTCCGGGTTGCAGGGAAATAAAACTAGCCTGCTTCCTCTCACTCTCCTCTTCTCCCTTTCTGCTGGCACACTTCCCGTCTCCTCTCTGCAGGGCCTTAACATGTGATGGCAGTCATTTTGGCCTACTCGTGGCTGGGGCCCAGCTGGAAACTCTAAGTTAAGGGGTTTTCCTATTGCTGATTTGTATGCCAGAACCTGTGTCAAGTAAAGCATTTTCAAACCTGTGTCAAGTAAAGCTCTGGATTCTTGCATCTTTCTCCATCCACTGGCTGCAGATCCCCTGGGACAGAAGGGAATCCCTGGCCCTGCTCCCGGATTTTGGGTGGGGCGCCTCAGCATTTCCCCACAGGGCGGCAACTGTTCTAATCTCCAATGGGTCAGTACTGGGCTTTGTTTTTCTTGTATATTCAGTGTTCTAAGCTACACTTCCCACGGCAGCATCAAAGACTGGTTAGATAGACTAGGCATGATCTTTGCCATCAGACAGAGTGAAGTAAATATCATCCCCCTACCTGTATTAAAGAATCCTGTGTTTAATTTTCATTTCTCATCTTTAAATAGAACAATTATTTAAGAATTAAAGAAAATAATAAAACCAGAGGAGAACAAGGTGGCCTGACTACTGCATGCATTATGATACATTTTAATTTGATTCCAGGGAGGGAAAAAAAGGGCAGATTCATGGAGAAAGTGCATATAATTGTGATATTATTAATAATTATGTACTGTTAATTTCTCAGATTATCTTTATATTTTTAATATAAAACTATTACAAAAAAGTAACTGTAGCCTCTACATTAACCCACAGGAAAAGCAAGACTGGAAAAGTTAATGAGCCGAGGCTCCCCTCTCTATGCACCAGCTCCTCATGCTACCATGTAGCCTTAGTTGGTGTGCTTACTTAAATATTGCACGACCCCCTCCCAAAAGCCCCATCTTGTGAGTTCCTCTCATTGCCACCTTTTAAATTCCATTTCAAAGTTGAGCTTATCTGTAATGGTCGGAAATAAGAAATTAGATTCATTTGAATTGTTTATAGAATAAAGGTTAATGAACTCCTAATAAAGGTGTTTTCCAGCAGGAAGAGCTTGATTTCCATATGTTCAGCTACTTTGCTCAATAGTTGTGAGGTGAGCTCTAAACAAGAGAAGCTGTCAGATAAGTCAGAACAGAGAAGGAAGATAGGGAGGCAACATTCTTAGGCTGAGAGCCAGGCCTCTGGCTCAAATCTAGCCTCTAATTTTTTGTATCCGCAGAGATGATAGATTTATCTATATGTCCATTCCTCCTGAATTAAACAAATCTATGACTGCCTTCTCCTAACTGCTCAGAAGGTAGCTCTGATGAAATCAGGCATAAAGAGAATGCAGACAGCATAAAGAGGCTAATGAAATTTAGACACATGTATCTTTTGATGAAAGATGATTGAATATCCCTCATTTGTTTAGGAAGTTGTACCGTGTTCCTACAATGTCCACTCCAGGAAGTTATCGGCTTAGAAAAAATAGGGATTATAGTTTCTTTACTCTCTTAATATCCAGGACGTTTCTTCTCCACCTTTCCATAGAGCCAGATGTGAATTTTGTCAAAGAGAAGAAATATCTTCATTCCAGATGTAGCATAAGAACACAATATGGCATTTGCCACACATCTTGAGCACTTAAGATACAAGTGATATTAAGGCCAGAAGAAGCCTATCTCTTGCAGGACACCTAAAAGCCTAAAAGCCTCTGCATCTGCCCTGGATTGCCTCCTACAGATCACTTTGTAGATAGGGGGTAGTTTAAATGTGGCAATTTATCTGACCATGTATTCTGTACTGGCTGGTATAAATATTCTCTCATGCTACCACAAGCATCGTGGGACTAGCTAGATCTTACCAGCATATTTGACTGGCCACGTTGGATCTCTAACTAATTAGACCAGAGAGAAATGCTGTTTGCCTCCAAGCAAACAAGCATGGCTCCCTGATAACTTGAAGGCAACTAAAATACAAAACTACCATGAAGTAGAGGAGACTTTTGTGAAGGCTTGGAAAATATTTAACTGGCATTAGTATAGTCTTGGTACAGAGGCATACCATCTCAGAAACCCCCTTCTCTACCCTATAAAGGCATTTCCAGGCAGATCTTGGCTCAAAACATTAGCATATAATAGAGCCTAGGTGAGGTGCTGGGAGAAATTACCTAAGGGCATTTAACCCTTCCTGCTTCCCATCTCTCTCTCTCTCTCTCTCTCTCTCTCTCTCTCTCTCTCTCTCTCTCTCCCTCTTTTGGGACTTGCACTCTTCTTGGGTGTCTTGTCTTTGTCTCCTTTTTACAGGGCCTTAACACATCTTGGCCTACACATGGCTGGGGTTCTAGCCAGGAATCCTAAGCATAGGGTTTTTCCTATTGCTGATTTGTATACCTGAACCTGTGATAAGTAAAGCATTTTAAAACTGTTTCAGATTCCTGAGTCTTCATCCATTCCCCGCCGGCTTCGGAGGTAGAAGGGAACTTCGCTTCCCGGCACTGTCGGGACCCCAGCGGAGTTCCCCCGACACCTATCTAGTGGACAGTGATTTAGATATTTCCAAAGAAATCAGAGACCTTCAGGGGAAACACCAGGCAGAGTTCCTCTTCTCTTTTGCTCAACTTCGTCTTCTCTTTAAGAAAGACAGACAATTTTCTGGACCAAATAAGTCTGGAATGGATGGTTTTAAAGACACTAAGAGCATTATCATGTGAGTCATGGGTGAATGAAAATGCCTACTGAGATCATTCCTACTCTTTCTTACTTTCTAGAAACTACCACTCCCATGCAGGCCCCAAATAGTCCACTCACAGATTGATGGAAGTATTCCCAGAGCTCCTTACTGACCAGGTACTAGAACTTGAAGTCCACTGAGAACACATGACCAACCCATAACAGAGAGTTCTGGTCCCATCAGGATAGCAATTTCACTGTATTAATGATCTTTTCTTATTTTCAAGAATCACTGATTTGTCACAATCCTTTTCATAGACACTAGCAAAAGTCCCACCCACTTCCAAATATCTATGATTTATACTTATGATGGCATAAGTTGGCATAGAAATAAAGACAGCTCTTTCATATTGAGTTATTTCTAAGTGTATGAGGCATACTGTGTGTTTTATTAGATTATTGAATTCAGATGGCAACAAATACTCTCAATGCTCCAATTTTGAAGATGAGAAATCTGAGTATAAAGAAGGAATCCTATTTGGTCAGTGACAGAGAGGGATTTGGAACCCAAGAAGCTTGATCCCAGAACCTAATATTTTAATCACTAAGTTGTATGGAGTTATATGTCAGTTTCCTATTACTGAGACGTATATGTCACAAAATGTAGTATTTTGTTACACTGTATGCATATGACATATTGCAATATAAATTATGTGTGAGTCTTAAGAATTAGGAATTTTTGTATTTTGATCTTTGTGCTTTTCTTAATGTTGAATTTTGATGATAGGCATAGGTTAGTTTAAATTTCATTTAGCTTTATAGTATTGAAGTGTTTTATATTTATCTAAGTACCAGAAATAATGCAACAAAATTTAATAATAGAGTTCACCATTCAGATTTAACACCCGCTATTTTGCTATATTTGCTTAAAAATTTCTTACTAAATGAAACATTTCAGATAAAACTGAGACACTCCGCTCTACCACTGAAACCTTTTCCTTTATTTATACCTCCAAAGTCACCAGTGCTCTGAAGTTGAAATATTGCATTGTGTTTTTATGTGTTGACTAAATATGTATTTTTTGGCTAGGGAAAGCATATTATATATTACTTCTATGAGTAATATACCTAGTAGCTCTGCTTTTGGTGCATATTTTTCTCCCATGACTGTTAGTTTTCCTGCACTCCTAATAAGTTATTCACTTTACCTCAGTTTATATATTATCATATTTGTGCCATTCAAGACTACAGGTGGCATGCAAGAAGGATAGTCAATTGCTTTCCTGGCACTTATCCAACCCAGGTTTATACCCTGGTTCTTCATATGGTTCCTACAGTTCCACTAGGAGTGATCCCTGAGCACAGAGCTTTAAGTAAGTTCTGAGGATTTCTAGGTATGGCCAAAAAAAAGCCAAAAAATTGCAAATAGTTCCCAGGTTCATCAAAGACACAGTCTGTGCTTCTCTTCTTATTCTCTCTGTAGCTTGAGGGTTGCTTAGGAAAATAAAACAAAGTGGACATCTGAAATCACATCTCTCTGATATTTATCCTGTCTGTCCCTTTTTAGTGAGTATATGGTTTTTTCCTTTGGTCTAATGGTAATATGAATTGCTGTCACCGTTTTCCAATATTAAACTATCCTTGAATTCCTAGGATCAACTATATGTAGTTGTGGTGTAGTTAATTTCCTTGTTTCTATGTTGTTGCTATGATTTTGTTAGATTCACTTCTTAACATTTTAAGGGTTTTTTAATCTCTATTCACAAATGAGATTGATGAGAATTTTGTATTTACTTTCCTTTACCATTTTATATTGTTAATTAATGTTTAATAAAGAACTTTTCATGCTCTCTAAAATCATAGTTCATTGAAGGTTTGGTAAAAGATGTCCATAAAACTCCTTTACTTAATAGCTTAGTGGGAAGGTACTTTACTATTAACAGACTTTATTTAGAAATAAGGACATATTAATGTTTCTATTTGAATTAAAATATTTAAAGTCAATATAATTCTTTTTTAATATTTTATTATAACACCGTAAGGTATACAATTACAAAGATGGTCATAAGATTTTCATATTTGGGTTTCGGTCATACAGTGTTCCAGCACCATCCCTCCACTACTGCCCATCTCCCCACCACCAATGTCCCTGATTCCCTTCCCCCTCCCTAGCCTGCCTCTATGGCAGGTTCTTTATTTCTTTCCCTTTCTCTCTCTCTCTTTCTCTTTTCCTTCCCTTCTACATTGTAGATTACAGTACATACATTAAGAGGTTGCCATGTGTATCTTTTTGCCTGTATTTAATGTTCAGTTCTAGGTTGGTATTAGCACTTCCGACAATTGTTAGCACACTGTTCCATTTTCTGTCTTACCTAGCCTCTGACTCCTACATGTTTGCGATAATTTCCACCTTTGACAAGACCTCCTGATCCATGTTTCATCTGACCTTGGATATTGGTATCATAATATGTACATATATATATAAAGATATATATATATATAAAAAAGACAGATATATATATATCATGCAAATTTATGTAGTCATCCTATATCTGTCTTTTTCCTTCTGGCTAATTTAACTCAATATGATCCTCTCCATGTCCATCCATTTATAGGCAAATTTCATAATTTCACTTTTCCTAACAGCTGCATAGTATTCCAATGTATAGATGTGCCAAAGTTTCTTTATTCAGTCATCAGTTCTCGGGCACACTGGTTGTTTCCAGATTCTGGCTATTGTGAATAGTGCTGCTATGAAAATAAAAGTGCAGATGGTGTTTCCTCTGTGTGTTTATGATTTCCCAGGGTATATCCCCAGGAGTGGTATGGCTGGGCCAAATGGGAGCTCAACTTCTAGTTTTGGAGGAATGTCCATATTGTTTTCCAGAAAGGCCGTACCAGTCTACATTCTCACCAGCAATGGATGAGTGTCCCCTTTTCCCTGCATCCATGCCAGCACTGGTTGTTCTTGCTCTTTTGGTATGTGCCAGTCTCTGTGGTATAAAATGATATCTCATTGCTGTTTTGATTTGCATCTCTCTGATGATTAATGATGATGAGCATTTTTTCATATGTCTTTTGGCCATTTGAGTTTCTTTCTTGTTTAAGTTTCTGTTCATTTCTTCTCCCCAAAATCAATATAATTCTTGAGAAAATTCACCAGTCTAAATTTCATTATTGATTGATATAATATTGTTATTATTTTATTATTTACAAAGCTCTTTTATCTGTGGCATTTTTAATATTTTCAGATCTTTACTTTCTTTTTCCTTGGTCCCATCTTTGCAGAAGACTGTCCATATTATTCCTCAATATCAATTGGAACACACACAATCCTTAGGAATCCAGTGTGTTTTACATACCTATGAGTTTTCACAAATAAAAATGGTAAAATAGTTTAACTCCAACTTCTAGGGAAACGCCATTTTGATAACATTTAGAAAGTAAAGCCACTCCCTCATAAAAATGGTTGTCTCATGAAACTGCCTATTCTATGGAGTCCACAAAGCTTGTCATCTGAAATAAGATGCAATTCTGTTGAGCAGCAACACCCCCACCCCAAACCTCCGCTATTCCTACATAGAAGAGTGCTTGAGTTAAAGAAAAATAGTGATGATATCCATCTCAAAGGCTTTGGTAAGCATCTTGTGGAAAAGTCAGGCAAAAGAGACAGGATAGTCCAGTGAGTGAGAGCATGAGCTCACTCAGGATCAGATTTTGTATCCAATCTAAATCGCTTGCCAGCTACTTTGCCCTGCACATTCTAATACTTTGTAAAATTGAGGTAAAAAGTACTCACTGCAAGTCTTTGTGGGAATTACATATGTATGCATATTTAGCATCATGCTTAACATGGAACAACTACTCAATAGTCACTATTGTGGCTACCATTATAATTTAGTAGCAGCTGCATTTGGGGCAAGGACACAGGCAAGTTTCCTTCCCTTCATGCTTCTTCCCTTCATTCTGCTGAAACCAGGCAGAATGAGGACAGCATGGCCCTGGCAGAACTAGGCTTGACTCATCCTGAATCCAGCAGCCAAAACATTCACCCCATCAGCCATTCCCAGCAAGTTGCAAACCTCTCAATTTTAGAGGGTAGAAAGTGTGGGTTTGAAGTATAGAGTCTCCTAACCAGTGATTCCCTAGACATGCTGTTAAGACTCAAGAATGGAATTATACCCAGGGCAAGTAAAATTATACCCTGTGTCTGCTTGTATAACATGGTAGTTATTAAATTGGACTCCCTAAAGTTGTAGGGATTCCATAAACCAACATTTCTTTGCCCCCTTCCATATGCTGATGATAGAATACCATGCTCCACCATCTCAATTCACCCAGAATTTGGGATCCCGGGTTAATATAGAGTTTCAATTAAAAAAAATTCCACTGCTTAAAGCACACTCAGTGCCAAGAAGCAGAAACACCCATGAGTCAAGACTCCCAATCTATCCCCTTTAGCCTCATTATCTAAAACAATATGGCTCTCAGCCTCCACATAGAAAAAATAAGAACAATACCAACTGAAAATACTATGAGGACATAAAAGAGAAAGTCAATATGAGATCATTGCATAAATTATGGAATCATATGCACGTATTAAACCTTATTCTCACACATACATAAACATCTTTAATTCATTTTAGCCTTACACTCTTCGACTAGAGACAAGCCTAAGTTATCTAGAAGAGTAGGACAGAGCAAGGGAGATGGGAGGAGATGAGAATCGGCATTTAGCAGTCCCAAAGATACCTGAAAAAGATCTCTGGGGAAAAAGGGGAGAAGGAACAAGATGAAAGTGGGGAGCAAGGGGAGAAGGAAGTGGCAAAGAAAATAAGGAAGAGGTAGACAAGAAGGAGGTGGAGGGGGAGAAGTGCAGGAAGAGGTTGAGGAGGCTGAAGAGGAGGAAGTACTAGAGAAGGTGCATCAGGTGGTGGTGGAAGAGATGGTGGTTAGTAAACGAATATGAGGGGGAGATGACATACAAATAGATACATTGTGTGAAAATGTTTTATTCAATAGGGTATTTTTAAATATTAGCCTGAGTTTCTTTCCGTCATGTAAATACTTTTAAATTTTATCTAGTCTCATTTGCTTATTTATTGTTATTGTCTTTCCTTCAGCAATCAAATTATTGAAGGCACCAATGAGGTTGATATCCTAGAGAGTTTGCCAATGTTTTCCTCAATGTATTTTATAGATTGTGTCTAATATTAAAGTCTTTAATCCACTTCCAAATTAAAAAAATAAAGAATATGAGGGAGGGAGAGAGAGAGAGAGAGAGAGAGAGAGAGAGAGAGAAGAGGCAAAGTGCTTGCCATAGAGGCAGACCAGGGAGGGGGAGAGGGAATTGGGGATATTGGTGGTGGGAAGTGGGCACTGGTGGGGGATGGGTGCTCGAACACTGTGTGGCTAAAAACCCAAACATGAACATCTTTGCAATTGTATATCTCATGGTGGTATAATAAAAAAATTAAGAAGCAAAAATAAATAAATAAATAAATAAAAATTAAGAAACAAATGCATTTCACATTATTACTTAATATCAAATAAAAAAGAACAGATGATAAAAGCATAATAAAGTTAACTGAACTGAAAAAAAGAATATGAGGAGGAAAAGGAAGAGAAGAAAGAAGTTGGAGGTGAAGGAAAAAAGAGGATGGGGAGGCAAAGATTGAAAGGAAACAAGTTTGCAGAGACAGATGCTGAAACACCAGAATCAGCAACTCTCAAGTGTCTAGAAACTAGACACTTGAGAGACTTTTTCTTGGTGGAAGTCTGGAAATGGCCAAAAGGGACTCTGGGAAGCTTTGTATGCCATTCCCTGGAAGCACATGCTAAGGAGGATGCCTTCAGATGAGTCAGAGTGTAGTGGTCTGGCTCAGGTACAGGTAGCAGTCCCGCTGGCTGGGACAAGTTTCGTCTACCAAGACAGTGTGAGGGAACTGGTTTCACCAGTGTGCAGGCATTGACTGGCTGAAACACTAAGCTGCTCCCTAGCTCCATGACTGAAGAGTGATGCCCATTTTGTCAAAGGATGAAAGACAGTGGTATCTGTGCCACATGTCTGAACTTTATCCTAGCAAGAATCAAGGTCGTTTCCCTTAGCTCAAGATCATTTCTATAAAAGATGTACTCTAGTATGGCTAGCATGTCTCAACCTACTGGAGGCATATGCTGTGGCAAATGTTTTGTTTCTTAGTTCATTTAATCTGTCAAAGCACAGGTAGGCAGATGGTAATGATGAGGTTATTCTCGCTCCCCTTTTTTTCTGCTACATCCAGTGATGCTCAGGAACTACTCGTGGCTCTGTGCTCAGGAATTACTCCAGGCGGTATTCCAGGAACCATCTAGGATGCCAGGGATCAAACCCAGGTCAGACACATACAAAGCAAGCACCCTACCCACTGTACTATCACTTCAACCCCAATAATGTCTTCTTAAAGCTTCTCATCTTCCAGAGGTATTTCTAAAATGTTCAGGGACGGAGCCACTGTTTCTGAATCTAATCTAAAAGCCACTGTTTCTAATCATAACCTAGGAGTAAGATTCAGTACCAATGAAACTGACCACAAATTTCTCACTGTTGATGCTCAGTGATTGGCACAAGGTAATTGGTGATGCTGAGCATTCTCCTTTTCCATAAGTTCCATATGTTTGACATTTTCCATTTTCAAAATATTCTTTATAATCTTGTTAGAGACTGGAGCAATAGCACAGGGATGGATGCACTTTCTTCCCTTGCTTACTGCTGAAGCTGGTTTCAGCATATGGTCCCCCAGCAACACCAGGACTAATTATGGAAGAGAACCAGGAGGAAAAACAAAGCACCTCCGGAGTGGGCCCCAAAAGATTTTGTTTAAAAAAAAACACTTGTTAGATACCTAGGACTGAAAGTCCCATTTACCTACTATAATACTCATTAGTCATGGAAGACAAATTCCAACATCCCAGTGGATGTCTGTAACCACAACTGAGGAAAATCCCACATATTTCCCTATGAATTCAAATTTATCAGTTTAATTTCTAAATTAACAGTTAGGGTTCAATACTAATTGCTTAAAATAAAAGAGGACAATGGCAGTCAGAGATAGTAGAGAGGCTAAGTACTTGGCCTTCATGCAGTCAATCCCTAGCACAAGATTATACTCCCCGCAGCACTGCCAGATGTAATACCTGAGCACAGCGCCAGGGTTAAGCTCTGAACAGTTAGGTATAGCCCACAAATGAACAAATAAAAATAAATAAAACAGGACAATGATATCAACATAACAATCTACTGTAATAAAATTATGTGAGTGTGGTAACTCCCTTCCCCAAATATCTGGCTTTACACATTTTGGACCACTTTGGAAAGTGAAACAATAGATTAAGAATTACTGTACAAAACAGGGTCTCACAAAGTTCCAAACAGTAGTGAGCAAATGATGGAAATACCCAATTTACTGCCCAGAAGTCAACAGGTGAACTTCTCTCTGCCTATTTGCAGGACCAGGTTCTGAGTGCTGGTTCAGCTCGCCCAAGGTCTCATCCTTCCTGGGGAAACCTATATCTCAAGTCAAGGTGCCACAAGCACAACCCTTCCACTGAAAACAGGATAATTCCAATGGACATGACTCATTCCAGAACTATTCTGGATTGACCAGGCCTATATTGAACCTGTATTTTTGGGGGTCACACCCGCGATGCTCAGGGGTTACTCTTGGCTCTGCACTCAGGAATTACTCCTGGCAGTGCTCAGGGGACCATATGGGATGCCGGGATTGAGCCCGGGTTGGCTGCGTGCAAGGCAAACGCCCTACCTGCTGGACTATCTCTCCAGCCCTGAACCTGTATTAAAACCAAACTTTTCCTCCTGCTCAATGCTACACCTTTCACAGGTATTTATCCCAAAAACACACCTTGAATCCAGCCTCCAACCCAGCATCTTCCTTCATGCATAGGAATTCAGCCTGAGAGGCAAGAGGGGATTCAGTCCTGGTTCTGTCTGAAGGTAAGGGAGGAATCAGGCAGGAGTGGGAGCTACCAGTGGGTTAGCCACGTGTGTTCAGAGGAGCTTGAGAACACTGAGAGACAGTCTGTGAGACGGGGCCCATTCTAGGAGTTTCTCAGAGCAGCAGGAGGGCCTTGTTGGGAAGTTCAGAGAAGATCTTCCCAGCATCAGTACCCTGCTGGCCAACTGGATGCAGCTGCAGGACTTTGAAGGCGGCAGCTTGTGTCCTGACCCAGGAAGCGATGGGAGGTCCCTGGCATCCCAACCTCACAGGCCATCCTGCTTCTCTGCACCTCTGTGTGGAGGCAATGCAGCCAGAAGCCAGAGCCAGCAGGTGGCTCTGCAAATGCCCCATGTAATTAGAAATCTCATTTCCATCCCTGGTCTCTGGTTTGCATGGCAAAGAGAGCAGTTTTTCTGGAATGAATTAGATCCCTCCCTGCAGATGTCTTCAAAGGCTTCTAATCCAAAACGGGCTCTCTGAGAGAGAGGGAGAGAAACCAGCCTCTGAGGGCCGCCTCTGCACGCAGGGAAGTCACTCCTTTGCAGGCACAGATGGGCTTTTGAAATGTGAAAACAGTGCTGATGTGACAGAAAATGCTGACCACGGGGGCAAGAGTCAGATCCCTAGCAGCTAGAAAGTCAGGAGCTCAGAGAACTCTTATCCTTACATGGGGCCATCCCTGCAGGTAACTTAGCACAGAAAAACCTGTGTCACGGAAGGCCGCCACCTCAAACAAAGTGACCTCTGATGGATGGCTTCATGTTGATATGGTTAGAGGTAGTCTCAGACACTTTTGTCTCTCATCATATCCCATAGCAGTGCCAGGGCCCACATTCTCTACTCTGATGACCTTAAAGTTCACATTCTCCAGGAGACATGAAAGCAGTGAGGAGGATGAGGACTGACCAGCCCCCTGAATCTGTGCAAAGGAAACGAAGTTTCCTGTGTTAAGTCCTGGAATTTGGGCATCTGTGTGTTAGATGAAATTCCTGAAATCCAAAGACTTACCTCTCGGACCGTTGGGAGAGTGGCAGGAGACTGGCACATAAATCGCTAAGTTTAGGGGCGGCCCAGGGAAGCCACTCAGTGCACATTCGCTAGTGTGACTAATAAATGATAAAAACGCCCCCTGAGTTGTTACTAGGAGTTGGGGTTGGGAGGAAAAGGAAAATCAAGATGCTTCACTGAAAATAATTCAGCTATTTTTCAAAAGATATCAACTCCCTGAAGATCCCTTCAATGGTGAAAATAACGTTTTGATATGTTGAAAATGCTGATTCTATCTGTTCTACCTCAAAAAGGCATCACTTATTAACTCTCTTTAAGAGAAAAAAAAGGAAGAAAATACTGTCTAATTTTTGAATTCATTCATCATTTTCTTTACTCAGCACAGATTCCCAAGCAGGTCTCCTCTGGGCGCACCTTGACTGACTACTGACTCAGTCGTGGCCCTGCTGCCCAGCGGTAGAGCAGGTGTCTCCGCTAAGGAGCGTCAGAACAGGCTGAGTCTTGAATCCCTAGACTTCTCACAACTTGTCCCAGAAATGAGCCAAGAGGATCCTCCAAGGAAATAATTTCTCTGCTGACCTTTAATGTTTTAAGCTCAAACTAGCAGAGGGCAGAAATATCCAATCCCTACGCCAAAGCAGGGAGTGCATGTTTGTGGGCTAGAGATAGAGACAGAGATGGAACCACTGAAGATAGAAATACAGGAGATGTCTACAGAAGAGAATGTGAGGCCTGCAGATGTATTTGCAAATGTGGCAAGAAAGAAGAGGGTATCTTTGAAGGTGATGATTGAGCAGTGTTCAAATGCCAAAAATACACCTAAAGAAACCAGCAGGTCATTTCTCAGTTCAGCCCCAAAAAGCTGGAAAATAAGGTCAGCTCTGACAGGATCTAAAGAGAGAATCATCAGGACCTTTTTCCACTTAATGAACATTCAGTAGCTCACATCATGCTATTTGTCTACCTACATGTCCTCTCCTTTACTTCACCACCATATTCAAAACTAGAGGCACTGTTGTCTCACAAACAGTATGACAACAAAGTTTTTTTTTTAACATCAGACATCTGAGACTCTGTTTCCCTGTCTCTTGTAGCTATTAAATGGCAGAAGCTTGACTTTAACATGTGGCAAGAAAGAAGTGTGCTAGTTAAAGCTGCTCTGGAAAGATCCCGTGGGCAAGGTGGCTGAACAAGATAAGTTCTGACAAACCGGAGAAGTTGGGTTCTGAGAGAATTACTTCCAGGCTTGTGGACAGCCACCTTCTCTGTGTTCTCCATGGCAGAAAAGAGAATCAGGGTCTTTGTAGGGTACTGATATCATTGTGAGAGCTCCACCTCCATAATCTAATCACCTTCTGGAGCCCTGACCTCCTCATACTATACCCTTGGCTTTCAGAATATGAACAGTGCAGAGAGCAAAGACATGAGGCTCCAACAGCTAGTTGTCTTACTACCCAAGGGGTTCCACTTATCTACCAGGTTACGGCATTTCATAACAAAGCACTCCCGTATTTCAGGTCCTGTTCCAACCCCTTAATATCTCTCATTTCATTTTTATAGCCTGAAGAAGAACAATACTGTTGCCATTCCCATTTTACAGATGAAGAAAATCTTAGATGCTTTCTCCAAGGTGATAAAGCTGACAGGGGACAGTGTCATCCATATCTCAGACTTTCAGTATCCTGACTATGTTTAATCAGGTAGAATGCCAGTGTTCCCTTTGGCCTGGATGTTTTTTAATTCCTCTGGTCACACGTGCCTGGGGGCTGTGATCTGGCCCCTGAATTAGACTAGAAGACCAGACCCCAGAGATAGGGCGAGCATGGTTCTAGCAGGGTATGACCTTCTGCACATGCTAATTGACTTTAATGGCATCTAAGCGATGGGCTGTAAATCAGGAGATGCTTCCGTCCTGCAGAGAGTCTTTGCATTCCATCCAGCTCATCAAGACACACACACATAAATCCCATGCAGGCAGAATGGCAGGTGCTGTCCTTTAGATTTCCAATTAAAGGGCCTGAACTTTGCGCACTTAACCGTAGGGAAGCTGAACATGAATATGATAATAAGCACTCAAAGAGATGCTCATGGGAAACTCCTTGTGCTGAAGTGACCCTTGATCCTGTGCTCTTCTGTCCCATGTAGAATGGAGAAGGTCAATAGGAAACTCAGGCAGATGGGTCTGGGAGTGATGGGACATGCTTCGGTGGAGGGCCACAGACACAGGGTGACCAGGACATTCACATCTGCAATGGGGATGTGTGAGGATGAGGTGAGTTCCCATCCTCCTGTTATATAGGTCAGTGGGACTTTAGAATCCAAAACAATACTGCAATATCATGAGGTTTCCCCCAGCACTCAGTATCCAAGTTTGGTTTTTTTGATTTTGGGTTTTTAGTTGTTGTTTTCATTAAAGAGCCATGATTAACAAAGTCACTGATAGTTGAATTTAGGCATGCAATAATACAATAATTCAAAACCAATCCCTCCACCAGTGTCAACTTCCCTCCACCAGCATTCCCAGATTCCCTCCACACCCCAACCCCCACTCCATCCCTGCCTGTCAACTTGACAGACACATTACATAGTTTCAGTGGTTGCCTCTTAGATCTCATGATTTCTGTTTTGTTGAATCTGTGTTTTGGAAATATGGCTACACCCCTCACTCATCTCACTGACGTAACTGAAGTCCTGACGCCTGTTCACTCCCTTATTTTTCATTCTCTTTTCCCTACTTGATTTCTTTTCTTCTCTGTCCTTCTCCTCTCTAAACACTGGGGTCTAGGGTCATCTAGGCATTACCTCTTTACTATACAACTCCTCATCCACTTTTCTATATTCCACGGATAAGTAAGAGCATCCTGTGTTTGGCATTCTTCTTCTGGCTTTCAGTATCCTATTTTGAAGAAATCAGTTAACTGAGCTAAGCAAAGAGCTGGGATAGCAGTCCTGTGTCTAATGAGTTTCCATTATATGCTTTATGTATTTTACTTTACATAGCTAAGCAGCAGTTTAATCACAAGAATAACATAAACAGTAATATGCATAATAAGGTTTTATATGTATACACCCATAAATACATATGCCTACTTATATGCACTTACATAAACTTACATATTATCACTTACATAATATGTGTATGTGCATGTATGTGGCCATATTCATGCATATACATTATACAGACATGCATACATATTTACACACACAAGAATCTGTGCATGTACAGAAAATGTTTGGGCTTTATTCCAGTTATCGCATTTTCTTCTTAGAATGACCAGGTAGGACGACTGCAGACTCCAATCCTCTTCCTACTTCCCAGCTTTACCCGTTGAACCCCCTGCATTCCATGGACCACGAGAGCAACTTCCGACCCGAGTCCACCATCCCGATGGAGCCTCAGAGGAGCCCAGAGAAACCCCCCCACACCTTGCTGGCAGCGATCTTCACAATCCACACTCTACAGCTGGTAAGATCTCCACCCAGTAGATTAAATCCAGTCTCCAGCCTGCAGATTAATCCAGTCTCCAGCCTGGCTTGTCAGAAACCCAGCCTACAAGGACCCACCCCGCAGATATCTGCCCTTCAGAGGAGAGTATTTCAAGCCCAGGGAATGCTTGAGCCTAAGACACAGGTACACCCGGCAGAGCAGAAACCAGCTTTCCCCATTGCACATGGGCCGCTGCACGGCCGGGCGATATACCTCCAAATTACCATAAATATTCTACCCACCCCTCTGAGAGAGCCCCCACAAAGTAATGAGAATATAGCGCCCGCATGGCAGAGCATGGCAAGCTGTCCGATGCGTGTTTGATATGCCAAATCCAGTAACAGAAATGTTTATTTTCCTGACCCCAAAAGAGTCCTTAATACGGCAGCAGTAAGAAAGGCAAACAAGCAGTGCCTGATAAAATTTCATGGCCATCCTAGTCTGCCAAAACGAAGGACTAAAATGACTGTCTGTACTTTCAATGCACGTACACTGGCATCGGAAGCATACATTGAGGATCTGATGCTGCAAGCGCAAAAGATCAAGTACGACATCATTGGTCTGACTGAGACAAGGAGGCGCCAGTTGCATCATGCTGTATTTGACACCGGAGAAGAATTGTTCCTTGGAACATGCGACGAAAGAGGCGTCGGTGGCGTTGGTGTCCTTGTCAACATGAACATGGGCCGTCAACATTGATTCATTTGAATGCCTAACAAACCGAATAGGACGATTACACTTGAAAAGATGTGGCCCACTGCCAGCAATTTCTATCTTCATTGTCTACGCACCAACATCCACATACAAAGAAGATGAAATTGAGAAATTCTACATGGAATTGGAGGAGTTCTATAAAAAAGATCACACCTTCTACCAGATCATAGTCGGTGATTTTAATGCCAGGATAGGACCAAGAAGATTGGCTGAAGAACTCCACATCGGGACCCATGGCCTAGAATGGAACAAACAAGGTGAGAGACTATCTGAGTTCATCATGTCCACCAAGACCATTCATGGGAACTCACAGTTCCAGAAGGCTGAAGCGAGACGTTGGACATGGGAATCTCCTTGTCCAACAAGTTCCACAATGAAATTGACCACATCATCTTCAATTGATGGTTTTGTCTGACTGATGTAGCTGTCGTCCCCAAATTCCAAACAGGATCGGACCACCGTCTCCTTCATCGCAAAATTCTACTTCCCGCAAAGGGGAGAAAAGGCTGCAAAGTTTAAGAAGAGAACTCCCAGAACGACCACCAACTGGGAACTCTTTGGCACCATTGCAGCAACATGGGAAGATACCATCATTGACGACATCGATGAAGAATACAACCGACTGGTTCAGCACCTCCATGATTGTGCGTAAGAATGCCGAGAGAGAGAAAGACACAAAAGGACGCTTGTCTTCAGAAACTCTTGAGCTCATTCGCCAACGTGGCAAGGCGCGAGCCTCAGGAGACCAAATGCTAACTTCCAAGCTTGCTAAACGGTGCAGAGAAGTGATAAAAAGAAGACCTCAAAGACAGAAGAGCAGAAATACTGGAAGATGCAGCAGAAGCCGGGAAAAGCATTCGCACTGCCCGCCAGTCCTTCGCCAACTATAAGACCAAGATGACTGCCCTCCGACGCCTGATGGATCTATCACATCTTCCAGAAAGGCAATGGAGAAGATTATCCAGGACTTCTACTCAAATCTCTTTGATAGCCACATCCACCTGCCCACATACCAAATTCCACAGGATGGATATGTCATTCCCAACGTTCTCCCTTCTGAAATCCGACATGCCATCTCGTCGGTAAAGAAGGGAACAGCACCAGGCCCAGACAAAGTCAGACCCGAACACCTGAAGAATCTGCCATTAGTACTCATCAATACACTAGCGCTCGGCTCTTCACATGCTACCTGTCCAAATGCAAGGTGCCCTCCCAATGGAAAACCAGCAGGACAGTTCTACTGTTCAAGAAGGGAAGACATTCACGACATCGGCAACTATCACCCCATCTGCCTGTTGTCTGTCATCTACAAGCTGTTTACACGAGTCATCCTGAACAGGATTAGCAGAACACTAGATGAGGGACAACCATGCAAGCAAGCAGGCTTCCGGAAAGGATTCAGCACAATCGACTATATCCACACAGTAACCAAGCTCATCGAGGTTTGTAGGGAGTACAAGATGCCGCTCTGTCTCACGTTCATTGACTTACAGAAAGCCTTTGATTCTGTGGAGACTGAAGCAGTCATCGAAGCCCTAGCCAAACAGGGTGTTCAAACCCAATACATCAAGATCCTTCGTGAGCTGTATTACGGATTCACCTCCAGGATCTCACCATTCTACAAAGAAGTGATCATTAATGTGAAAAGAGGGGTTCGACAGGGTGATACCATTTCACCAAAACTCTTCAGCGCCACCCTCGAGAACATCATGAGACAATTAGAATGGGAAGGAATGGGAGTGAAGATAGATGGTCGGCAACTACACCCACCTCCGCTTCGCTGATGACATCGTTCTAAAAACACCAAACATTAGCCAAGCGGCACAAATGCTGGCTGACTTTGACCGAGAATGTGGAAAGATAGGTCTACAGCTGAATCTAAAGAAAACTATGTTTATGAAGAATGAACTAGTTCCAGAGGCCCTATTCACTCTCAATGGAACAAACATCTCTGAATTCAGCAGTTATGTGTACCTAGGTCGAGAAATCAACATGATGAACGACCTAAAACCTGAGTTGCGCAGGGAGGAAGAGAGCGGCATGGAATGCCTTCAAAGGCATTGAAGAAATAGCTAAAAGGACAAAGAACCTCCAGCTCCAGGCACATCTCTTTGACTCCACCGTTCTCCCTGCATTAACATACGCCTCAGAGACCTGGGCCCTATGAAAGCAGGATGAGAATGCTATTTGGGTCTCCCAGAGAGGAATCGAAAGAGCTATGCTTGGAATATCACGCCTCACTCAAGTGAGAGACGGAATCCGGAGTTCTTACCTCCGTCGCTATTCCAGAATCAGGGACGCTGTCTCGTTTGCCAAGGCATCGAAAATCAGATGGGCTGGACATGTAATGCGATTTGGGAGACAACCGCTGGACTAGAGCCATTACCGACTGGATCCCACGGGATGTCAAAAGATCACGTGGCCGCCCACCTACAAGATGGTCAGACTTCCTTGTAAAGACCCTGAACGGTTTGAGGCTCTTTCATATTCCTGAATCAACCAGATGCCATTGGGCTACATTGGCACGTGATAGGGTCCAATGGAAATATTACTGGCGCCCGCCGAGCAAATCGATGAATAACGGGATTCAAGTGATCAAGTG